>PVJO010005615.1:0-96752 GCA_004026905.1 Hystrix cristata | reverse complement strand
ACAAAGATGGACTTTCACTGTTTCTTTCCCTAAGGAAAGCTAGATGCTTCCCAAACACAGAAGGAAGAAATCTTTTCTTCACTTGCCATCTCTGATTCTTGGAGAAAATTGGGTTTATGTTCAGCTATACTCAGAATACTAGTTATCTCACGCATCTGCTTGATTCTTGAAGGTACCCTAACCCTAAGAAGTCTCCAAAGGGTGGACCTTGGGCCCAAGTGGCAGAAGGCCATCTGTGCAATCTACAGTCTCTAAGGCCACCTCACATTCCCAAGACTACTTGTCCCTGAATTGGAAACATTTGTGTTTAACAGGTACATATTTAATAAATTACTTCCTAAACATGCATCTTGGCAGGTAAAGGTGTAGAGACTTGTGGAGGGCGATCATCGTTAAATCATATGACATAGATAACTACTTACACTACAGCCGCCATGAGTATGGGCACGAGAAAGAGTAATCCAGTGCTCACCACGATGTGAGGTGCTGACGCAGACTGACGCACCCCTTACTGAGTCTCCTTATCTGCCCAGCATTGTGAGGGAGGCTTTTATATAAATTGTCCTAACTTTCAAAATAACGCTATGTGCTAAGTCTTCAGAGAGCCGTCATTTTGAAGTTACCCAGGTAATAAATAGCACAATTCTCAGCATGTGTCATGTAATCCTGAAATCAGCTGTGAATAGCAGTGACAGTGAATGACCAAAGGGTTCTATGAGCCCACGGACAAAGCCAGTTCGGTTCACACAATTTTTTAGCACAGTGCTCCATTTCAGATCTGACAGTGTTCCTATAAGATATTAGGTTCATCATTTCTTTTGAAAACTGAGTAGAACTGGCAACATTCGGTCAACACAGCAACGATTAGCTGGAACTAAACAAAGCTGAGCTGATTACGTGGAAAATGTCCTCTTGAGTCTGCCCCGGCCTCCGGCCCCCTGCACATACACACAGGCATGCACGTGTGAGCACACACACACACCCCTACACTCTGTGAATAAAGCACACTCAGTTAGTAGAATGGCTTCCTCCAGAGCAACCAGCCTGGCACCTGGCCACAGATGGTACATCTGTTCTTCATTTGTCCTGGCCCTTAACTCGGAGTGCCCACGCCTTCTAGTTCATTTTTCACCAATTTTGTACTTGGAGACAACTGTTAATGCTCATTCTCACTCCCTTTTAAAGTCTTCTTTTCTTTAACTTGTACTCTCTGCTTCTAGGTGGACTTTCCACCACGGTCCTTGCATGCTGTTGACCTACTGAGTGGCTGTCTCACTCGTCCTCCAGCCTGGCGTCATGGTCTCAGAGAACAGGGCTTGCTAGGGACTGGCCGAAGGCCAGAAGATTGACGAATACCTGTGAAACTAAAACCCAGCATATTAATTGATTAAAGGAGTTCAACAATTTCACAGCTCTACCAATTCTTCTCTTTCCACAATCATCTTCATTGCTCTTTACGCATTTATCAGTCATTGTGTACCCTCCAGATCCAGAAAATGGCCACTAAAATACTATGAAAAACAAAACCCAAACAATATTTTTTCTTCTCTAAACACAATATACTAAAAATGCTTAAAATATCTACTCATGGCCCAGGCGAGGTGGCAGGATGCATGTCTGTAATCCCAGCACTTGGGGGGCTGAGGCAGGAGGATCACTTCAAATTCAAGGCCAGCCTGGGTTCCATAGTGAGTTTGAGGCCAACCTGAACTACATAGTAAGACTCTATCCCAAAAAAGAAAAAAAAAATCTAGTCATTACACATTGTATGCACGTATGGAATTATCATATTATACCTCATAAATACATATAATTATTGTGTCAATTAAAATTTTTTTGAATTTTTAAAAACTAAAAAAAAACTCGCATTTCTTCCTCCCCTTCCTCTACCCAGAAAGATGATCTAAAAATTTAGAGTAACAAAGACTAGGAGGCACAATCCTTGCAGAAGCTTTAAAAGCACTGCATGGCATTTAAAGATACTAAAAAAAATTGTATTAAATGACAAGCAAAAACATGATTGCTATATGTTAATGAATTATGATTCCAAAAAAATACAGGAAGAAAGACTATAGCTGAAAGTGTCCAAAAATGGTTGAAATGTTTATTGCTAAATTCTCTGTGAAGCAGAGAATAAGTGATCATTTAAGTAGTCCATTCCCTAATTGGTCTCAGTCTCAATCTGCCCTACAAGGAATTCTGCTCTTGAGCTAATAATTGTAGCAACATGCTAACATGCGATTACTCATCCATACACAAATTCACTCAAAAAATAATTAGCAGGCTTAAAAGACTCAAGGCTAACAGTCATAGTGACGTAGGTAAGACGGTCGTCCCATATTCTCCATGTTAACTGTTTTCCATTGCGTCGGGCTGATGGCACTGCCTATTTTAACGTTTGTGACTCACACAGCCGAGGCAGGACTATTGCTGGAACAAGTTCCCCTGACACGTCAGCCGTCAAGCCCTGGGCCTCCCAGAAGTTCCAAACTATCTTCCCGGGCCTCTGACTTTGGACGTCATAAAACACTCCTGACAGGCTCGCTCCCCTTGAACCAATTTGCTTTAAGCTTATGGGAAGACGCTGCCTAAAATTAGCTATGTATGGAGCAGTTTAGAGAGTGACATAAAAAGTGCATTAAATGGATAAGTGAATCATGAGTCCGTCAATAAATCAGAAAAGGCAAAGAAAATTGGAACATGTCAGAAGCTTTAAAATAATCCTTCTACAGAAACACTAATGAATGTTTGCTTCTTCTAATCTCTTGAATAAGGATTCAAGATCAGGCAAAAGAAGTATCCGTCTGATTATTATTAGACAACTATTTTCCTCCATTAAAGCAAACAAGTCCAATTACACTCTTGGGTAACATGAAAACAATTTCTCTACCAGAAATATACAAAATACCTACTTGTGAGAGACTCAACTATGTGGCGATGCTTTGTCCAACACTGCCTGAATGTGGGGTAACGAGATGGAAGGTGGGGATGAGGAAAGAAATGACAAATTTGCAGGGAATGATGAAAGAAATTCAATCCAGGATTTAAAATTTGCTAAAAAGCAATCTATATGTCAGGTAACCTAAATGAAAATAGCTAACAAGGAAACAGCTAACTTCAAGTTCTGCAAACTACACTCAATTCTGCTATGGCAAAGAATTTGCAAAAAGGGCTACTTTGGGCTACAGTATTAGGGAAGGATGTTAGTGGTGAAGACAAAATTCACTGAAATATTTTGGCTTGGTTGAAATAAAAATAGCATTCTCTTTTAAGAAACTGATATTGCGGAGACTTGGTGATATTCTAGGAAATGAAATGAGATAATGTTTTCAAAATAGCCCCATGATAATGTTAATGAGTAATTTTAGTTCTTATCACCCTATTATGTGGTTCATGAGCAGTACTGATAGTGAGGCAAGGAAAGGTGTCAGAATGTCTTTTAAATAAATCAATTCCTCCCTCTTGCAAAAGAAAGTAGCAGATGAATATCCACTGCTGATGGATAAAAACCTAACATGACGCATTTATGGAAGAAAAATGTTCTGAGAATGTTCATCAACATACCTCCATCTAACTTCATACCAGACAGGAAACAGGATCTTTAGTCATTCAAGCTGGTAGAGGCCTTACAGGTCACCTGACCCCGGCCCAACTGATAGACACCCAGCAATAGCAAGTAACTTTCCTCATTCACACAGCACAGGAACTGCCAAGGTGAATCTACGCAACTAGGTCTTCTCCTTTCTCTCCTGCCTTACTCTACTTCTTTTCTTTTAAAAATAATAAATACCAGGGAAGAAATGTTGCCATAGCTCAGTTACAAATCTGCAAAAATACAGAAAACCATCTCCCCCCGTTCTCTTTGCTCATCTCCCATTCGCTTCTATCTGGGGGCCACTGTGCCTGCCTAATTCCAGGCTTCACATTTTCGTTAATGGTTCCATCTACCTTCAAGCCAGAAGTAGGTGTTTCCTTGGTTCAGCTCCTGTAGCAACTCGTACATTTGTCACAGTATTTATTACCTTGTTCTTTAGCCACCAGATAGCCTTTCTATCTCTTACAAGACCCAAGACACTGATTTCTTGGAAGTAATGACTTTGTCTTATTGATCTTTGTAGATGCCATTACACAAAGCCCTTAGTGAGGAGCAGTAACTGTTTCCTGAAAAAATAAGTAAATGTTACCAAATTTCTAAATCTGTGAATGTTAATAAATACTAGGCAGCCAAAAGAACATAATAACCCAAGAAAATACAGCGATACCTCAGTCCATGAATTTATTTCTTTCCATGATTCTGGTTGCAAACCAAATTAGATAGGAACCGAATCAAATTCAGTGGTTGGGTTCAATGTTGACCTAGTGGGGAAATTTGATTCAGTTCTGTATATCTATTCTATATAAATATTTTTTCCAATAGCAAAAGATCTATGATCTGGTGCCGTACAATTTCTGTAATAATAAAGAATGACCATAAATGGGTTTACTCATTCTCAGAGAGATATACAGAAAATGATGCCTGGGGTTAAAATTCAAACTGGTCTCTACACTGCCTCTCTCCCTCTCTCCCCAAAGGCCTTTCCCTGGTATTTGTCCACCCAAGTTGGAAACTCAGCTCAAACACGAGCTTCCATAGGCCTTTCCTTGACTTCCTTGGTGACCCCAAAGCCTTTACTTTACCAAGGCCTTCTCTGAAGTCTCACAGCATTTTATTTGTCAACTTATTGTTATTAACAATAGTCTACTTATTTAAGCAGATATTGTATCCTTTCTACCCCACTCAGAAGCTCAAGGGAAGAGTTTCCATCTTTATATTCTGAAGATGCCAGCATAGGGCCTTGCCCAAGGCAGGTCCTCTGTGAACAGTGCTTTGCATTTCTAAACAGAAGATTTGGACTCCCCCCTTCAAGATAGCAAGCCACAAGCAAATCATCTGTAAAATGGAAGCATCTCTTCAGGCTGCGACATCCCATGACTTGCGGAGCCTGGCTCAGGTTATCGCAGAGAAACCAGCAAGAGAAAAAGGACAGGCACACAGTGAGCCATGCTTATCACATGGGATTCCTCATAGCAGCTAGACAAAAGGGTACCTAATCTAGGCCGGAGGTCAGAGAAGCCGTCCTAGGAGATGCGACTCCTGACCGGAAGTACAAATGTTGAGTCAAACAAAAAGGAAGGACGTTCTAACTGAAGGGAGCATTCAGTAACTCTCAGCACAAGTTTAGGGGTCAGAAAATAGACTGTTTCTGGAAATGCAGGAAATTAGAATATAGGATATGAGATGGGGAGGGGAAAGCGGAAGCTGAAGCGGTAAGGCAGCCAGTCAATAGGGCTTCATTTTGCTACCTGTGTCTTTCTTTTCCTGGAGGAATGGAGAGCTTTGGAGGAGATCATGCACTACGGAAACATGACAGCTTGGTTAGCAGTGTGGGAAATGCATTGGAAGCAGGTCACAGGCATGACCCATCGTGGCTATTGCAAAATCGCAGCAATTTATGTAAGACACAAGAAGCTTCAGGGAAGAGAACATAAAAAGATAGTAATGTTAAGATTAGCAGACTGAGGCAGAAGGAACACAAGTTCGAGCTCAGACTGGGCAAATTAGCAACTTAGCAACACCTTGCCCAAAAATAAATAAAAGGGCTGGGCATATAGGTCCATGTGAAGGTCTTGGATTCAATCTCCAGTGCTGGGAAAAAAAAAAAAAAAAGATTAGTATCACTTGCGGATTTGTTAGAAATGAGAGCAAAGGGAGCAGGTTGGGAGAGGAGCTTGTCCAGAATAATTATCAAATTTCTGGCTTGAGCAACTAGATAAGTGGCATTAGCATTCACAAAGTTAGATGATGCAGAAAGAGGCAGAAGTTTAAGTGGGAAGATAATGAATCAAGTTTAAACTATGGTGAGTCCGTCTAGTAGACAGGTGGCTACTTAGGTCCAGTTCTCAAGTGAGAGATTTCAGAGCTGCAGACTCATAGGAACAGATGAGATCATCCAGAGAAAGTGTGCAGAACTCACAAAATATCTAAACCTAGGGGCACAGCGAGAAAGAAAAACCTTCAGAGGGGTTATGAATTTGCAATCAGAAAGCTAAGAGGAAAACTGGAAAAAAGCAAGTCGTGAAAGCTGGAGAGCATTTCAGTAAGCAGTGAGGGCTGAGGACGTAGCTCAGGCTAGAACACGTGTCTGGCATCGTGAGGCCACGGGTTCAAACTCCAGCACCCAAAACAAGACAAGGAAAAAAGCCATGAGTGAGCAACACCGCCAAATGCTACAGAGATGTCAAGTAGATAACAACTTAAACAGCAGCTATTGTGTTTAGCCAGAGAAGGAGTATACCAACCTTAGAAAGCAAATTACCACTTCTGAGGGGTGATGGAAATTGAAGACAGGAGCAGGTCTGGGAGTACATGGAAGTTATAGGAATGGAAAAAATGAGTACGGAGAACTGTGTTGAAGCTTGGCTTGCAAAGGAAGATGAGAGACTAAACCAAAATGAGACACAAGACTAAAAGAAGTTTGAGGCAAATGTGTGTTATTTGGCTGGTTAGTGTGTTTTACGGTCAGGATGACATGAACAAATTAGGGAGAGGCTAAGGACACAGGAAGCATTTAAAAACACGGAGGGTGCTAGCCAAGAAGGCAAGCAAGAAGGGGCAGGACACTGCTGGAAGAACCAGCCTGCAGAGGGAGAAAGGCTCTCTGCCTGAGGAGCGGGCAGAGGAGGAAGGGCGGCTGCTGGTGCCTCCTCCTCTGGGGAGGAGCGGGGGAGCCAGGCAGCCCCCATAAATCCTGGTCAGCTGGGAGGAATAAGAGTCCCAGCACTGGGGCCACAATTCCAAAAAGCAATCATGAAACTCAGTTTTTTCAACCACAGAGGGAATAAAAAGCAAGACAAGAGAGAAAAGGAGGGGACTCTGTTACATTAAAAGAGACTTAACAGACATATCATTTTAATTCAAACAAAAAGTCCAAGGGAAATAGAGAAACCACCAGTATATCTAATGATATTAAGGAATTACTAATTTTTGCTTGTGATAATGCTATTGTGGTTAATTTTTAAACATCCTTTTGTTTCAGACTATGTAAATATTTACAGACAAAATAATACAAGACCAAGGATTTAAAATAATTGGAGTAATAATTTACTTTAAAATAACCTGGATGTGAGATAAAAACTATAAATGAAACAAAATGATCATAAACTAAGCGATACACACATGGAAGTTTATGATACTATTTTATGTACTTTTATGTGTTTGTATTTTTCCATAATAAAAAAACTTCAACTGAAAATATACCTTTAAAAGCTGAAGGAAAAAATAAGGCAATGAAGGAGAATGAAAAAAAAAGTTAGCGTAAGACCACTGGAAACATTGCTAAGCAGCTTGCCAGGATTGCTAAAGTTGAAAACAATAAATTTAGTGTGACAACGTTGAGTGGCTTTCTCTCATCAGACTTTGACATGAAAGCGGATGATTTGCATAGACACAAGGAAGAATCTAGAAGGATGTGACAGAAGAAGGTGAAAGGGATGAGTTAGCACCGACTAGACAAAAATTGGAGCAGTACGCCATTGACTTGTCCAGACTGGATGGGGAGGAAGTAACTGATAGGCTAAGAGAGAAAAGCAAATGGGAGTCCCAAAGAAAACGCCCGACTGCTAGACAGGTGTGAGCAAGCTTGCGGGTGGGCAGCTGTGACGAGCAAGCCAGACACTGGAGTTCAGCTTCCAACTTGGGGTGATGACAAGGTCAAGAGTAATTGTAAATGCCTGTGAAGTGCCTATAGGAAGGGATGGCTGCCGCGAAACGGAAGCAAAAGTCAAACGGGATTAAGAAAGTGAGAAAATTGTGAAATCTGGGTTCTGGGTGGGTCTGAAAGGAGCCCTAAAATCTCCCCTGGTGAGGCTGGGTCAGCAGTTTCTCCCCCTCCCCCACCTTCATTCAGAATCTCTCTAGGCTGACACCTGGCACAGGGAAGGCGTGAAATCTGAGAGTAGTTCCAAGGAGTTCGCTCTAACAGTCCTGTATACCTGCACTAGTGGACAAGCTGTGACCGGGTTAAGTGTCTCGGAGTACAGGAGAGGTACTTCAAGGGCTGGGAAAACAAGGCAAGACTGTTTGCCTGGGGCCCTGCCTGGGTGCTGTTGCGCTGGGAAGGGGAGTGTTTTAGATCACACCAGCCTGAGGTCATCTCCGGTTCAGAACCCGGTGGGCAGGATGGGAATTCCGGCCTCTGACAACCCCTGTAACTCTCTGGTTAAACAGAACAAGCACCTCAGCCTCTCACTGGTCTGGAGAAATCCGCATTTCTGAGAATACAGTAGGACCTTTAACTGGAAAAGTAAACTGTCACCATTCATTGTTGTCTCACTTATTCAAGAAATACTTCCCACCTAGGAGATGGTTCTCCTCATCTGCCCAGTTGAATTCTTCGACCCAGAAAAACTAGATGAAGGAAAACAGTTTAAACTGAAGAAGTGATTTCGAAAGGGCATAAGATAGAACCTTAAAACAAACAAAAAAAATCACATATTGTCAGATTACAAATAAAATTCCTCTTAACGATAATCTCAAATACTGGGTGAAATATTGCCTAGACACTAGGTCATATGCTGTACATAAATTCTCATCTGACCATCACAGCAGCCCCAGGACCCAGGTATTACTGTGATTGCTATTTACAGGTGTGGGAGTGAGGAAGATTTCCCGTCTGCCCTCTTAAGTTTGGCTTGCAATAATGTGACAGAGACAATTAGCTGGAGAAAAGACTTGTAATCACACAGTGTCATTAATCACTAGCTCAAGAGGATTTCAAAATTTGGAGATCCCTTTTCCATAAGGAAGAGGAGAAGGAAAATGGAGATAATTTTAGGGCAACAGCAAATGACCTCTAGGGGACTTCAGCGAGGTGGAAGAAATTAGAATGGCCTGGGATGAAGTCCACTGGGCTTGGCAAAATAAACAATGGGTAGTAAATTATTCTCTTTGGAATACTGAGCAGGACTGAAAATAGAAGACAATTGTGTACCACAAAAGTCAGCCCAGGTGTGTTGACAGACTTCATTCAGTCTTTCTTCCGGTGATATGAATTTAGTTAATGAAAACTCAGGAAGGGACCAGAGGTAATTGTTTTCTTCTTTGCTGGGTGGAACTTTAAACAAACAAGGAATTATCAGAGAACAGCCTTTTGCAGCATCTGCTGCTATGTTCCTGCAGTTTAAAAAAAAAAAAAAAAAGTACACCAGGGTGCTATATTGTGAGGTGACAGTCCTTGGACTCTTTCACGGGTGAGGAAACAGGCTGAGAGTTTAAACGATTTGCCCAAGATGACACAGCTAACGCACACATTCCCAGCTGCTGCTTTAAGCAGCTTTACTGACCCTTATAAACGAGGTGGAAGGAGGCAGTGAGATACAGAATCAGCCCACCCAGACAGACAGGAGACAGCAGGTACTAATGGAGGATTCCAGTACCTGAGGAGTTTGAAGAACTTCTTACAATTTCTCTCTGGTATCTAGAGTCACAATCAAGAAGTTCGTATTTTCAAGAAGAGAAAGTTGCATGTCACGAATCCAGAAAGTCCTCATCATTTAGGCCACTACCTACCAAAGAGCAGGAATAGACAAGGAGGAACTCCGGAGCTAAAGTGCCTGAGTGCCTATTTCCTTATGAATGAAAGAGACTAGTATATAAATATGAGCTTTGCATAAGCCAGACATTCTTTCAAGTCCAGTTTATCTGAACTATGAGTCACTTCCTTTTTAAAGTAAGAATTAAAAGAGATAGAGGCACATAACCATTACACAGCACATGCCTTCCTAAAAGACCTTTTCTTCTCATTCAAAAATAAGAAGGCAAAGGGCTTCTCCTTTCACAAAACAGCAACATCATTTTGCATATCTCACTCAGCAGAGAGAAATCAATGAAGAGAACTACAGGCAGATAAGTGACACCGGCCCTCAATCTGACCCTCCTAAAGGACTCTGAATAGCAAGAAGCGTGTGAGAGACTCAGGTAAGATTTATCTCTTCCGAAAGGATGTTAACCCCACATTATCCAGGGCAGCAGAGATACCGTATTCATACTTTGTAGGAAATCTTAGAGTAACTTAAGGCCAGGAAGCGGAAAAGGAAACAAACTACAAGCTCCTCCACACTTGAGGGATCTGCTCGGAGATGTGACCTTTCAATTTTTCTTTCAACAGAAGAAGAGATACAGCAGCATTCTGGGCTAGCATGAGAAAAATGAACAGGACAGCGCACAGCCAGCTACTCATCCCAGCGCCAGCTGCAGGTCTTGTCCAGCCCCCGTGATGACTCGTTGGTGTTGAGTGATGCCGTAAGAGTTAAAGATGAGATTTGAAGAGTGAAGTAAGGAGAAAAAGCAAGCAAGGAAGTCAAAATGGAAGCACATTCCACTGCCACTATACAGGAAGGCTGCATAGGCCCAATTTGGCCTTCCTATTAATAGTTACCAGGTTCAAATGTGTCCAGGCTGCCGGCTGCTTACAGTGATCAAGACTTTGGGAGACAGGAGTTGGTGGAAGGAATCGGGTTTGTTCAAAGCCCACCCTGAAGAAGATAGAGGGGCTTCTTTCTACCTCAAATCTGTATATTGGAGCAGGGGTGCTGAGGGGTCCAAAAGACTTGCACAGGAGAAATGACTTATAGAGTGAGCAGGAGGGCTACCTCCTGGGCAACATCTTTGTCATCCAGGGGTCTGTCTCCCTTCTTCTTCTCTGACCAGACCTTTGTAAGGGATTTGACCTCCTGCAGCTAGTTAAGGAAAACCTAAGGAAGGGTTTCTCTTCAGCAAAAAGAATTAGGGAGGAGCAGAGGGCAAAAGAAGGGGAGAAAGGGCCAGTTTCAAAAGAGACTCTGTTACATTACACGTCCTGCGTATGAAAATACACCCAACAATGTCTCAGACTCACACAGATCTTCCAGTGTCCACGTTTGTAAAGCTCAAAGCTAACAGGCCACCCACACCAAAATTAGAAGGCCTTGGTAAGGCCGACATAAGTTAACAAAATTTTATTAAGCATCTACTATGTGTTAATAAGCACAGTGCTAATGCCAAGTGTACAACAATAAGCAGATTAACTCATTTCTTTGTTTGCATGGAGATGTGGCCTAATAGAAGACACTGGTGAGTTCAGAGGTGATTCCAGTGTGGATGCTGCGTGCTTTCATTGGGAGATGAATGGTGGACTAGCTATTATGAAAGCTCAAGGAAGGTCTTGGGCAGTGGACTTCTCAGAGGGAATAATGTCCAAGCTGAGACATACAAGATAATCTAGAAAAAAGAAAGCCTGTCAAGGAAGGGAACATTGAGGAGAAAGGCATCGCACTGATGCTACAGTGTACAGATGAATTGAAACGTCTCCAACCCATCTCATCAAAGAAACAAAAGCCATGTTACTTAAGAACAGGGTATTTGTCTCTGTTTAGTGCTTTATCAATCCTTCTCATGCCTTATGTGGAAAACGATAGTTCTTTGCTTCTTAAATGGGGATATTCCCTCGCTTTGTTTGTGAGGTAATTTGTGAACCTGAAGTAGGCAACTCAGTTGATAAGAGTTCAGTGTCGGGAAGGCCCACAACCCTAAAATTCTTCCTGACTTGTTCATAAATGTTTTTAAGTGTACTACTAAGACTCAACATGTGATTATTACATGCAAAAAGTAAATTTAAAAGCACATACACAGGGCTAGGGATTTAGCTCAGTGATTAGAGTGCTTGCCTTGCAAGCACAAGGCCCTGAGTTCGATCCCCGGCACCAAAAAAAAAAAAAAAGCACATACACAGGAACAAGTAAAAGAAGCTTCAAAGAAAGTCCTGAGCCATCAGCCATCAGAGAAGGAGTAAGGAAAACAATAACAGCTAATATTAATTCAATGCTTGCCCTGCACAGGCACTTGTCCCAAACTCTCTATGTATATTAAGTCGATTAATTCACACAATAGTAGATTCTACTGATAGCTCTACTTTATCGATGAGTTATGGAAGGTGGTACAGTTAACTCACCCAAGATCATACCACCAGCAAGCATAGAGGCAGAATTGGAACTCAGGCAGTCTGACCTCGAGTCTAGGAGCTTATTTGCAACCCCAGCCAATCAGAGCAAAGCCGGGCACCAACTTTGCCTCACAGCTCAGGCTCCGGCTGATTCTGAGTGACACACAAAGCAACACAACTCTTTCCTGCTCTACCTGGTCAATCCCGAAGGCCACGGAGGGAAGAGAAAGGCTTTGTCTCCACTGTCTGATGGTTGACTAGTGAGTCTATGAAATAAACTGCCAATAGACTAACAGGAGGAAAACCACTTTAATTATATCTATATGCATGGAAGTCTCAGAAAACGTGAGGCTCAAAGGAGAGCCACATAACTGAAGCATAAAGGAATAGGGTCCTGGGGCTTCTTGGGAGGGGGCTATCTTTGCATATAGAAGAGAGCAGAGAGGGAAGGAAATGGACAGCAATAGAGGTCTGGCTATGCAGACAAGGAATCTGCCAGGTAATCCAAGTCTCTGGATCAGCCCTGAGAAGAAGAGGCGATAGCTTCCTCCCCTGTGACATTTGGAGGATCTGTCTTCAGTCAGGTGTGGAAACTGGAGGGACAACATCTCTCCCACATTTGCAGGTCCTCTGGTGCTCTTGGGTTGAAGTGATCCACATACAGAAAAGCATACTTTGGGGGATCATCTGCTGAGCTCTGTGTAGATTTCCCATTACTGAGACCAAATACCCGAGACCCCCCACTTAAGGGAGGAGAAGTTTATTTTGGCTTACAGTTTCAGAGATCTCAGTCCATGGTCAGCGGGAAAGGGCATGGCAGATCAAAGCTGCTCACTTCATGGCAGCGGGAAGCAGAGTGTGGCGGAAGAGGTCTGGAGAGAGACACATCCTCCAAAGGCACACACCTGCCCAGTGACCCCCCGACTGGGCCCCTTCTCCTAACCGCACAAGGAGTGCTGACTACCAGTGGACTGACCTACTGATGAGTACAGCAGCCCCCCAGCCAATCACCTCCTCAGGAGTTCTTTATCCGGTCAAGTCAATCGAGATTAACCAGCACAAGTTCCAACAGCCTCTCCCCAGTTTCCTGAACTATGTTATTTCCTTTAGGGGACTCCAATATTCTTTCAGAGAATAGAACAATCTGGAGTCATTGAGACTATTTCCTTAAGAAGACTGTGATTAGAGCTCAGTGATTGATCCCTTACTTGGCACACATGAGGCCCTGAGTTCCATCCCCAGTGCAGGAAAAGAAAAAAGACAAAGACGACCGTGCTTGCGTTAGATTCATCCAATTCCGGACACAAACTGGCTAAGGTCGCTTTTCTGAGGAAAACCCACAACCACCCAAAGCCATTCATATGTCTTTAGTGAGAAGAATTCAACCAGTTGGATATACTATGGACAAGTCATCTTTAAAGTATTTGTACACCACTCAAAAAAAACTATTATAAGAAAAAGTTTAAAATATCCTTCTCTTCTTTGCTAAAAGCTCTATCTGAAAGATTTATTTACCCGATAGGAAAATGGAGCCATTCATGTTTGTCATTATTTTGCTTTTGAAGTACCAGTTACAAGCCATACGTTGCTCCGTGAACAAAACACTGCATTTAAGTAAGAAGCACAATTTACTTCTACCATTCCTTTTTACTTCAAATTTAGTATCATTTTATTAACTAGAAAAAATAATCTGGAAGAAAAGCTTTTAAGACTATTTCAGTTTATTTCTCTCTGTAACAGAAACTTCTCCCCACCACTGCTGAACCAAAAACCAATGGGGGCTGCTCTCACTGATGAACAGAATAGGTTTGTGAACTCACTTTCGCTCTTTATAGGTCTTTATTCCTTTCTGTATGTTTAGCCAAACATACATATTGCTATAACGTTTTCAGCTAATAGCTATAAAAAGGAAAAAAAAAAAAAACCAAAATTTAAAAATACCTCATGAACTAACTTTTGTGTTCTTAGTGTTCTCAGATCCTCATTTCCATTTTTCCCAAAAAGATCAAAGCTGGTGAGAAGTGCTCAGTAAAAGACTATGTAAACATTGTTTGTTTAAAATAATGGAGCCTCTCAGATAACATTAAATAACTCCGTCAGAACTGGTAGGACCTTTTTTTCCAGATAAGCAGCTGTGAAGGCAGGTAGAGAAGCCACACAATCGCCCATTATCGGCTGATTTTATGGAACCTCTATGCTAAAGACCAAGAAAGTGCTGAAGCCTGGGGTAGGCACTGTTCTAGAAACAAGTTTCCATGATTTCATATGCCAACTTGATTTTTATTTGAAGACATTTTATTAAGAACAAAGGCTTTCATAACACTTAGTATAACTCCTTAGTAATCAAAAGGGAAACTAAAGCTTCAATCTTCAGGAAGTTTTTAAGAAAAGTTAAAAATAGTTTTGTAAATCCAAGGAGCTTATGTTTTTCCATTTTAAATTATTCTAAATCATAACCTAGATGCCTTCAAGGCATTACCAGAAATGCATACAATTGTACTGCATGTAATTCCAAGAATGTTAGCCTTAAAAATGCCAATAGCTTCCATATTAGTAAAATCATGGTTTAAAATGTTTTATCTCAGTTCTATCCTTTTGTTCTTAATCATCAATTATGAGTGCTATGGTTTGATTGTCTCCCAGAGGTTCCTAGGATAAAGGCTTGGTGCTCAGGTTGGAGCTATCAGAAGGTGGTAGAACTCTTTAGCAGTGGGGCACTGAGGGAGATCTCAGGCCATTAGTGGCATACCCTCAGAGGGGACTGTGAGATACCTATCTAATCCTCTCCTCCTCTCTTTGCTTCCTGGTAGCCATGAGGCTGGAAGATTCCTCTGCCATGTGCTCCCACCATGATATAAAGACTCGCCACAGGTCCAACAGCAACATAGCCAAATGACCACAGACTAAAACCTCAAAACTGTGAGCCAAAATAGACCTTTTCTCTTTATAAATTGATTTACCTCAGTTATTTGTCACAATGGTAGAAAACTGACCAATGCAATAGGAATTCCAAATTTCTCCCTTGGTCTTGAATATTTGATATATTGACTTTAAAAATTTAAACATTCCTTCTTCTCTTATGTGTTGGCTGATGCTCTATCTTGGAAACAAGCTGCTCACCTCAATCTTTAAATAAATGCTTACCTTGGTTTTTAAATAAAGGTAATGCCATATTAATGAGACAATAGATTTGAGGAGCAAAAAGTGATAAATAGCACTTTCTAAAGCAAAACTCTCTTGTTACTTTCATCACTACTCATTGTCCTCAAGGAGAGAAAAGAACTCTTCCTGACATAACTTTAGGTTTAAATATAAAATGGGTAATCTAAAGAAATAAATATTTCAATATCTATAAAGGTCATTAGCACTTTTATTCTGATGTTAAATATTGACATTAAGATAAACATTTGGAGTTAATCTGTGTTTGCAGCTTCCAAATAGGAATTGTTATAAAAATAATAAGTGCAATTCATTTCCTTTCTGGTAACAGGTACTTATTCATACGAACTCATCTTACCTCTCTGGAAGAGACTAAGAATTGTCACAGTCCCAAATACATGCATCTGTTGCATTTAAAGCAGCACATTTCTCATGGTTGTTGTTGTTTTTTGTTTGTTTTTTTTAATAAGTAAGACAATTTGAGGTCATGCTGCATCTCCAAAATTTCAAAGATGCAAATGTATCACACCAAAAAGTAGTTGAATTCAAGTGGCTCGTTACTGAAGAACAAGGGGTCAAATTCATTCAAGCAATAACAAACAACCCAGATTGAATTCCACTATTTTTAGTTCAGGTTCTTTTCTTATTTAAAGAACTGAGCTTCTTTCAGACCAATTCAGTCTTTTTCCCAAAACTATTTATATGAGTGGATATAACTTTTTAACACAAAAATCAGCAAAAACTCTATGTATATAAGATCTATTCACTGACAATCAGTATTGAACATTAAACACTGATTTTTCCATTTAGATAAAAATTCAAGATTGCTCTAAATATTTTGTTCACTTTGATATCCTTTAAGAATAAGAACAGGAAGGGTTGAGGATTTGCCTTGCAAGCACAAGGCCCTGAGTTTGATCCCCGGCACCACAAAAAAAAAAAAAAGAATAAGAACAGGAGCCTGGCCTGGTGGTGCACACCTGTAATTCTAGCACTCTGGGAGGCTAAGGCAGGAAGATCACAAGTTCTAGCCCCTCCTGGGAAGTTTAACAACTTAGAGACCTTCCTCCTACCCTTATAAAAAGAAAGAAAAATAAATTTTTTAAAAGGCCTAGGAATGTAGCTCAGTGTGAAGGCCCTGAATTCAATCCCTACTACTGAAAAAAAAGAGGAGGGGGAGTGGGCTGGGGATGTGGTTCAGGGATAGAGCACTTGCCTCGCATGTGTGAGGCCGTGGATTCAGTCCATGAATAGCAAAAACAAACAAACAAACAGAAAACCAAAGGCAGATTTGAGCACTTATTTACATGAGAAAATAGTTTTGTTTGTTGTTTACAACTGCCTTTGAAGAATGATAAGATTACACATGAGCCTCCACAAAAATGTTGGTAAAATCATGACTGCTCAGCATTAGTCAAAAGCAGAAGAAAAATTCTTAGGAGAAATCTTTTTCAGCAAATAACAAAAGATTCAATTTCACTGTCAAAGACAATCTTGTAAATAGTTATAAATGTGACTCATATAAATTAGAACGAACACGTTGTCGTTCATATTCAACTCATTGATGGGGAAGCCAGAATGATCAGTTTGGTTAAAAAGTATTCAGGATCTTGGTATTTACAGAAATTTGTAAAAGAGAATACATAGATAAGATTTCTACCCTAAATCAAAACTGGTGATCTGGAGGTACAGCTCAGGGACAGACCATGTCCTTAGTGTGCACTACGTCAGCATTCAACCTCCAACATCAGAAACAGGCAACTGGCTAATGTCCTATAGGCAAACTTAATCTTAGGGCTATCTTTTATATAGGACATAAATCTACAAACTAACGTGTAAACTTTCAGACTCTAGGCCTTGTCAACAGTAAATAGTGCATCGAACTATCAAATAATTATATAATCCTGGGTGGCTTTTTAAACACATCCCCACCAAGATATATCACATACAAGTACAAATTCACTATGATGAATGTGATCATTATGTACAACTAAAATGTACCAATAAATCTTCTTGGTTAAAAAACAAAAAAACGCACCCCCAGAGGGAAATTAATAGGATATGCTGTCCTCTTTTCCCCTTATTTCTAAATTTGGGGTTATTTTTCTTGGTGCTTCTGAAGTTTTACTTAAAACAAATAAAAATGATATTCTGGCACATTGGAAAAATAGTTACTAAAGTCATTTCCAAATCTAGGAATGTGGAAGTGATTTGGGGAAATTAAATTGAACTTAGTTTCTTCTCACTTCTGATTTGAAACAATGTTTCTCCATCTCCTCAGCTACTAAGTTTGTCTCCCTCTTCTAGCAAAGACTGAAAAGATTTCTGGCAAAGCTATCCGGTTCCCCTTCGTGCACACTGGCAAAAATCACACAAACGGCTATCCAACCTCTACAAGAAATGCCGAACTGCCACACTGATATCCAACAAGTCTCACCTGTGAGAGGAAGCCTTGTTGTTGTTGTTGTTGTTGTTGTTGTTGTTGTTGTTGTCGTTGTCATGACCAGGGCCTGAACCCAGAGCCTTCACACTATCTCCAGTCCTTTTTTAATTTTTTTTTTTAATTTTTTGAGTCAGGGTCTCACTAAGTCACTAAGTTACCCAGACTGGCTCAAACTTGCAATCCTCCTTCCTCAGTCCCCCACAGGGGTGGGTTTACAGGTACGTACCACACGCCCAGTGAGAATACTTCTAAGAGCACGTAAGTCTTCACTCCTTTGGTCATGCCGTGCATTAATGGCCAATCAATTGTTCTTAATAACCACTCTCCTCCTGTTGGAAAACCAGTACTGTTCTCCAAGCAAAATGAACACAGAACCTTGAACATCCTCCTAGGTCTTATTTTCAAATACTAAATTTTCTTTTGGTTCCCTTTTGAATTTTTCTTTATCTGCTAGACTAAATGCTCTCCTAAAACTCCAACAAATACTAACCCTGGAACCAAGTACTCCCCACAAACACTGAAAACAATAAGATTATCTTTCCTTTGCCTATTTACACCTCTTCTCAGAATAAAAAATTACTTCACTAGCAAACAGCTCAAACATAGGTGAATGATACGGAGACTCAGAAAACAAATGTTGATGAAAAATTAGTAATTATAAAAACAAAAGATAAAACAAGTGATTGTTTTGGGCTGGAGTGGACATGCTGGATTTGGGGGGACTCTAATAACGCTTTTGCTCTGCTATATGGCACCCAGTGAGGGAGCCCTGGCCCAGCCTCCAGTGCACATTCTGGACTCCCTTGCAAATGAGCCCGGTGAAGACCACGCTGAAAGGGAGGCCTAGCATGTAAATGTCTCATTAGCCTGGGCCTGGGCTTGCTGCCCAGCTCTGATTGGGTTCCCAGTGACCTTTTTTAGGCTTGAGGCCAGGATTTATTTTTATGTCAGATCTTAAAGCAATTCATTCAGTTCCCACAAATCCCATGGTATTGTGAAAACTGCAGATTCGACAGTGGGTGTCGGGAAGAGAGGTGTAAGCAGGGTGTCGGGAAGAGAAGTATAAGCAGGGTAGCCAGAAAAGAGAGAAAGACAGAATGCCACAAAGACACTTAATGAGGTACTGAGCCATTCTCCCCTGGGTCAGAACAGTGCAAGTTTGATTGACCAGTCAATCTCTGTAGCTAAATTCCCACACCAGCTCCCTACCTCCAAGGAAAACCACTAGTATGGAGACAGCAAACACCAGACAGGGGATTGATCTGCTGATCACTGAATGATTCTAACCCTACACCCGTTGCTTTAGCTAATTTATTCTTCAGAACAGCCCCACGAGGAAGGATAAGAAACACTGTGACATCAACTCCCACCCTCACCTCCAATTTAATGGACAAATCCAGGCCATGTGTAAAACTTGGGAAACCAACTGCAGTGCCAGAATTAATTAGGAAACTTGAATAAAAACAGATTTAATGCTTCCTTTGCACTTGATTCCCATCACAGGCTCATTAGTAAGGACAGAAATCTACCCGAAGTGAATTGCACATGGGAAGGGCTGCTTAGCATTCCTGCAGGACACATAATCAGACTGTCCCAGTCACGATGGAACACGGACGGCTGGATACCCAGACAGCCACGCTTCACTGAGGGAGGTTCTTTCTCTCTCCAAGCTCTGGCCAGGACTGTGTTGAACACTGATGACCAAGTTCTTGATCCCATGCACGACTCCCCCAACCTCTAAGGGAAGGTTGACTGGATTAGCTGGGGTGCAGCAATCAGTCATCTTGGAATAGCAGGAACTGTGGGGCCTCAAAATATTTCTTTGGCATATTTCAAGATGGTTATCCTGAGAGGCCACAGCCAGGATCAACTCTGAAAGGCTGTCCTTTCATAAAGAAAGCATATCTGTCAAGGAAACCAACGTTAGGGAAATAAATAGCTCAGTCACCGTAAACAAGCTTTTCTGTTGAAATCCCTCTTTCTACTCTGCCACCGCCTGCTTCCCCCAAGAAGCCAAGCTCCTACCCTTCCGTTCAGCTCCATATAACTGGATCGTGGTGGAGTGCCGGGGTAGATTGCCTGGCAGGCAGCAGGCCCTGGGTCAGACCACCAGCACCAAGGGGAGGGGAAAAACTAGGCTCTATATAAACTTCAGCTGCCCAGCCCTCCCTTCAGGGTCACATTCCATGAGTGTGGGTCCCATATTTAGGTACATTAAGAAATTTGGAATAGTTTCTTCCTGTTAATTTGTCTATTGTCAATTAATTTCAAAGATTAAGTCGTCAAACCTTCAGAAGGCAACGAATAAATTGAAAACATCCCCAACAGAACCATCTGTGCTGGAGGAAAGATAACACACAACAGTATGTCCACTATTACAGGTGATTTTTGGAAGAAAGGAAGGGAGGGAGGGAGGGAAAGAGAGAGACAGGGAGAGAGGGGAAGAGAGGGGGAGAGAGACCAAGAGAGAGATGGAGAGAGAGGGAGATTTTTTCAATACATGTTAATAAGGCTGCAAACTATGAGCCTAACAAGATGATGTTGGAAAAATTTGATGGTAGCAATAAATTAAACCCAAAGTATAAGAGCAAAATAAAAATTAGATAATAGGATGTAGGGAGATCTTTCTCAAATAGGAATGGGATCAAGAGATGGAGGAAGAGAGGGAGAGGAGGGAAAAGGAATGAAAAAAGGAATTAAAATGTGTTATGTATGCGTGCCAATTCCACACAATGAATATAAAAATTATGTACTAGAAACATGTACTAATAAAAAAAAAGTCTTCAACTGCTTTCCATTCTCAAAGGAAGCAAAGCCCTTCAATATTCATTCCTTTGTCCGCCCAACAGATATTTAGCTATCTGAGGGTTCTGTGTGCTACATACCATTCTAGGAGTTGAGAAGCAGAGAGCAAGGCAAACATGTTCTTCTGTCATCCTTACCAATGTGTACTTGTTAGAAAAAAACTACAAAATGGAGAGAAACTGGAAGGAGGAACCACTCAAATCCTTTTAACTTTACGGGATGTACATTTTCCTTTTCTATTTTCAGTGTGTATGAATACATACCCATTAGTCTTTTTTTTCTGCTACTATAATAAATGTGGCTGAGGCTGGGAATTTTTATGAAGATGTTTTTTTCAGATTGGTCTAGGAGACTGATGGTCCAAACAGCATGCTGCACACTCTGATAAGAGCCTCTTGAAGCTGATGACGCTATGGTCAGAGCACACAGAAGAAATCAGAAGCTGGGGACAGGAGGGACCAGCTGACTCTTCATAATAATCCACTCTCTAGGAAATGAACTAGAGTCCTGGGGAGCTGTGTCATCCCTGCCAAGGGCACGAGTGCCCAGTGACCCCCTAGGCTCCACCTCCTAACATGGCGACACTGAGGACCAAGCTTCCAGCACATGAATTCTTGGCAACAAACCTGGTCTAAACTACAGCATCACGTGTACATAGTATTTTTCCCCAGATACTACTATACTGCACATACCATACTGCAACCACTCAATTCAGTGGGCATACTGTAAGTCACTTCTGTATGTTGCAGTCTGGTTAAAGACTCATTTTCTAAATCTATAGGTGGGAATAGAAGGTTTTTCCTCTTTTAAGCAGTGAGCTCGACTCCGCAGATGGAGGTAGGGCAGGAATGTATTGCAGTGGATCCCCAAAGCCACTCGCCTGGCACCCTGCTTTGCTGGCCAGGATGGAGCAGGTGCTGTAGTTTCCACAGCTCCCAGAACTGGAGGCTCCACGCAAACAGCTTCCGAGAGCAGCAAGTGCCTACAGGCCCTTTCGCGGTCCTGGGTTCACTTGGGTCAACAGGGCAGGGCCAGAATGTCCACTAGTGGGTGTGACAACAACACACAGCCTGGGAAGCTCAGCCATTGCGTCAGGTTGCCGGAAAGGGAGGCCAAAGCTTAGCAGGGTGTGGTTTGGGGTCATATGGAGAGCAACAGGTCAGTTGCGGGCTATCAGTGAACAGATAAATAACCCGCAATTTTGTCCACATTACATGTTACTTAAAGCCCATCACGTTATCATTATTTGAGTTAGCACTTATGCCTAAATTCAACACATCGTATTTCAAAACAGTTGCAAACCTTAAAATACAAGTCTTTAAATAACTCGAGTGGTCTGGTGCCAAAAAAAGTAAACATCCAGCCAGCTACAGAGGAGCACACCTGTACTCCCAGCACGCTGGGAAGTTTAGACAGGAGAAACACGAGTTTGAGCCCAGCCTGGGCAACCGGGTGACTTAGCAAGACCCCCGTCTCAAAATAAAAAAATAAAAAGAGCTAGCCACAAAACTCAAGGTGAAGACTGTGGGTCATCCCCAGGTCAGAGGAGGAGCAGAACCAACACCAAAGAGGATAATCTTAGGAGCCATTTTGCATAATTAGTTTTCTTTGTGATGCTGAGGACTCAGCCTACAGCCTTCACACTGAGCCGCATCCCCGCCCTTTTCTGAGACACTAAGTCGCTCAGGTTGGACTCAAACTCCCCATCCTCTTGCCTCAACTTCCTGCAGTGCTGGGATTATGGCAGCTCAGTTTCTTGTTTGTTTGTAACAGGGCCCCACTGTGTTGCTCCAAATCGTGATCTTCCTACCTCGGCCTTCCAAGTAGCTAACATTCCAGGCACGCACCATCGCACTCAGCTTCCAGAATCATTGTTAATGACTGGCTCTCACTCCGTTATGTAAGTTTACCAAAGTTTATTTCAGCAATTTTTTCCTGAAAAAAAATTTATCATCCGATTTTCTTTCTCTAACAATCCTACAGTGATCATTTGGTTGGTAAAATCTTGTGAACCTGCTTTTTTATGGCCTTAGGATAAATTCGTTCAAGTAGAATGTTCAATGCAAAGAATGTATACATTTTTATGACTTTTGAAATCAAATTGTTCCCTCAGAAAAGGTGCAATCTTTATTCCCAGTAGTCTTGTGCGAAGATACTTATTATTTCCCTGTAACTTTCTCAACATTGAGTATTACCATAAAATAAAATTGTTAATTTGATAAGTGAAAAAATAATGTAGCTGTTTTCTTTTGTATTCATTTCTAATGAGACTGTAGATATGTTTATGTGTTTGCTATTTACTTATTTTATAAATTAGTTGTTCATATAGTAAATTATTTCAGTTATTCCTTTCTCACCTCACTGAATGCATTTACAACTGTCCCAATCATATTTCTAAAAGGCTATATTATTTTGATAAGGGAAACCACAATTGACCCAAAGTCACAGGGTTGTAGCAAGAAATCGCTTTTAATTTGTATGATCTAGTCTTGTATTTTTCACTTTTTTGACTGTGTTCAAAATAAGACATTTTGGATTATGATTCAGAATACCTTATATGAATATATGTAAATCTACATATGTAAACATTGTAAGTAAACATATATAAGTCTACATGTATAATATAAATAACAGTTTATAAAACAGTAGTACCCATAATACTTGCCTTGTGTACATATATTTTTTCTGTTTTCTAGACCAGTTGATCCCAATTCAGTTGGGTTCCTAAACTTTAAGAAGCAACCCACAGTTGGAGAAACATAATAATAATTAAAGAAGCTCTAGATCCAGGAACAACATGGAAGATGGTATTTTCCTCTAGAAAATTCCTTGTTTTGGAAGTCCAGCTAATTAACAGTAAGCATTATTATTATCATATCATTTTTGCATGCTTTCCCTATAATTATTAATACACATACATTCTCTCATGTAACCCTCGTGACATCTATAAGGTAGGGATTATTGCTATTCTCATGAGGAATACTGAGGCAGAGAGATTAATAAACTTTCTCAAGTTCCCATGGCTAGAACATAGAGGAGTCAGACTGTTATGGTTTGTGTCTAGATGTTCCCCCAAAGCCTCAGGAGGTCAGAGATGAGGATTTTTCAGAGGTGGCTGAATCTACAGTGTGTGGTGCTGGGATTAAGGGCATGTGATTACTAAATCAATCCACTGATTGATTCAGCACCGTCCGAATCCCGGCAGCCTGGATAAAATATAAGGGATAGAAAGAGGCTTGTCTACCCCTTGTTTACCCACTTTCTTACCTGGCTGCCTTCTGCCTGTCTGCCAGGGACCCAGCTAATTGTTGACTGAAACCTCTACAAACCCTGAACTAAATAAACCTTTCTTCCCCTAACTCTGGGTGTCAGGTATTTTGTCTTGGCAATGAGAGAAAAGTAACTAAAACACAGACTTTGAATTAGCCTGCCCAAATCTAGAAATTCTTATTCTCAACTCCTCTGGCTTTCCCTCCACTCACTTCCCTGCAGCACTGATTTCTAAGGAAGGACGAAAACCGATTGCAAATGTCAGCACAAAAGCTACAGAGCAATGAGGATTCTAATAAGGCTGAAGTACTGGAGAAGAAAAGGGCTGGAGAAGAGAGAATGAGAGTAAGTTTCCCCAATCAGAGTAATCTAGGAGGAGTTAGCGTAAGAAATATGAAGCCCAGAGAAACCAAGTGCAGAAAGCATATTAGGACATCAGTCAGCACAAGAGAAACGTCTGAAATGAACCACCAGCCTACACATATATGCAAGTATTTGTCTACCCTATTTTTTAAAGACGCAGTCCATGGTCTGTATTGGAGTACGGGGGTGAGGGTGAGAGACGAAGGCAGTAGAAGCCAAGCGTGAGAGTAAGATCTGCAGCGGAGGCTGCTGGCCCTGCTATATTAACTGAGGCACTGGAGTCACTGCCTGGTCTCGGCAGGGTCCAGACTCTTAAAGCAGAGTCTCACAGAAGGTAGATTTTTCTAGCCACTCATCCCAAGCCTCTTTTTCTTCCTCTGATGCTCTATTATCTATGTTTAAATTGAACACTCAACTTGTTCTAGTGGAACAGTATGGTGGTTTGGTTTGTAATGAAAGTGTACTGTCGAAGTGGCAGGAAGTCTACTCGTGCAAGTCCTTAAAAATCGCCGCAGTAATTCAGGCTGGCATTTAATAACATCACAACCAGGAAGTCTGTTTCTAGATCTAATCTACATCCATCTTGCTGCAGCTTATAAATAAATTTTGCCTTCCCACCCCAGCCCCACAGTATTGGATGTCCAAGGAAAATACAAAACAGTAATTGAGTGCATACCTGGCAGGGCCATCAGAAGAATTTATTAATTTGCATGAACCCATCGTGATTCTCAGGTAAAAGTTGCCATGTTTGTACAAAGCCTCACTAATGTTTTTACAAATTAGTCCAACAATTAAACTCCCGTTAATAATCATTGCAAACACTTATTTCATTATTCAATAGTTCCTATTCAGAAAAGAAAACCCAGCTCGTTTACTTATTTTATTGCTGGAGAAACATATACCACTGAACTTTAGCTGAAGACCCAGGGCACTGGGCTCTTGCTGAGATAAATTAGGAACAATTCTTCCAAATCTCCTCTGCCAGAGGAAACCCTGCTGCAATGTCCCAGGTGTGAGCTGGGGGAGGGAGAGCTGGGTCGCACATTAACTCCCTGACTTCCCCTAGATAGCCAGGTGACAGCTGCCCTGTGGTTTCTTTGAAGTGTGACATTCCAGGCGACACTTCAAAGAGCCCAGGTCTCTGAGGCAGGTATGTTTGCTGGCCACACCTGGTACCTGCCAGCCGCAGGGCAGCAGCTGGCCAAGAGGAAGCACCTGAGAACCAGCCTGAGGTCTCACTAACGAGCATGTCCAGCAGACACTCCTCCGAAGGGCCACAGCAAGCCCAGAGATGAACCAAGGGCTTCCAGCTCTGTCCTTTCCTAAGAGAAAAACTCCCTCCTACAGTGGGCTGAGACATTCACAGCTCTGACAGCAGCAAGTGGGAAATTTTGACTTGGAAAGTGTGAAAATCAGACCTTATTCACACAGGCAAGAGGTCTGGGCATGCTGCTAAAGGTAGGTGTAGTTAAAAGTGAAATGTGGGCAGAATGCTAAGGCTGCAAATTCTGCTACAAATGTAAATGGGAAACAACCATAATCATCGAAGCCAACTTGCCAAAGGGAGCACATCAAGGTCAGATCTAAAATAGGAAAAGGACCCCAGCTTCCATCCAAGTTGGTTAAAAAGCACTTAGCACATACGTTGTGCTCTACACCGTGGTACCTTTGCCAATCACCTTTCTCTTTCTATAGCTCTCCTGAGTAACAAGTATTCCTGAGTCCCTACTGTGTATGTAGGGGCTTGAGGAAGGAAATAAAACACATGCTCCGTGGAGAATGCATAATGTCATAGAGAC
This sequence comes from Hystrix cristata, assembly GCA_004026905.1. Taxonomy (NCBI): domain Eukaryota; kingdom Metazoa; phylum Chordata; class Mammalia; order Rodentia; family Hystricidae; genus Hystrix; species Hystrix cristata. The sequence continues at coordinate 70,896 of PVJO010005615.1, read as the reverse complement.
CATTAGCTGCAGGCCTCCTTGCCCAGCTTCCGGCCTCTAAAAACACATCCTTAGGTTTGAGTCACAGCCCTTCCGTCTGCTACCTGGGAAACACCCGCCAAACTGACTTCACTGTTCTGCCTCAATTCCACCCTCAGAAAGTAGTCATGAGGATCCAATGAGTGAACGCATGTACAATGGGTAGGAGAGTGTGCAGCACTTAGCCACAGCTCAACAAATATTAGCTAACATTCTCATGGCTATTTTGCGAGGAAGAAGGTAATAGGGCAGGATATGGTCTTGCAAAAACCACCACCCCACCCAGCTCATGGGTCATATTGATTGCCAGTGAACTGTATCGATACTCCTAACTCACTTATTTCTGGAGGAAGAAAGGTCTGAAGCCAGTTGCCTGTGGTTAAGGGTAGAATGTTGTGAGCTGAGGCAATCAATCTCCCATGTTCTCCTGCAGCAGCTGGCATGGAAGTTCAGGGCGAAGGGCAGCACCCTGCTGAGGCACCTCAGGGAACCGGAGAGCGCCTGCACTGATCCCACCCACTGCGGCCGATGGCGTGCAGAGTGCTCAGCTCACAGGCTGAGGTCACGGTGAAATGAGACCACTAACGTGATGCCCTTAGCATAGTGGCTGGCACATGTTAAGGGCTCAATAAGTACTCACCCCTCATGTTAAGATACAAGCACTGTCCCTAAGCAGTGAGTAATTGTTTCCATCAACACATCCATTCCCATCGCTGAGCCAGCCCTTCCACATTACACAAGATAACTGCAGAGGGAAGAAGACAAAGGCAGAGAGTGAAGGGCTCACATACCTTTGAGTCCTCACATGTATCACAGAATATAGAAAAAGCAAAGAGGGGCTGGGAACGTCTCTTGGTGGTGATGTACCAATACAGCTTGCCTAGCATGCTCAGGGCCCAGGTTCCATCCCCAACACCACCAAAGGGGGGGGGGTAGATAAGGACCCAAGTTTCAATCCTGACTTTGCAACTTACTAATAAGATATTTAGCCCATGCCTCAGCATTCCCATCTGTAAAATGCAGAAGGGAGTTGTGAAAATTAAATGTATGTACAATACATAGCCTGATGCCTCATTTACCATAAGTAATAAGGTACATTCGTGGTGGTAATTTTATCTATGGGTTCTCCTTTCACATACTTTATATATTCCCTTTTAGCAGGTGCTTTCTCAATTGGCTGGCTGCAAAAGTAGCACAAGATCACATGACAGTAAACATCGCCATTTTTCTCAGAAAGAATGACCCAGCGTAAAGACTTAGAAAACCAAGTGTGTCGGCATACAGTAAGGCTATCCCAGCATAGAAAAAGCAGAAATTTACTGTGATTAACCCTTTCTTCCAGTACCTCCTCATGTCTCTATTACCAGCCAGGCAATGTCTTTCTTTACCACAGTGTGTGTGTGTGCATGTGCATATATACACAGCAGATCTTGGGGCCAGCCCTCTTCTTTTTCACATAGGTAGGTGTATTTGGCACAGTGCAGGTGCCTCAGCTTTCAGGCTAGATGCACCTGTGACTCCCCAAATGCCAGTCTCTCATCCAGATTAACTCAATTTTGCTAAGACTCCACCACAGTCATACTACCTTCTTTGCCAAGGCCGAGGCATAGACTGTATTCTCTGCCTAACCTTCTACCCCACCCAGACCCTCTGCTCTAACACATTTCCCCATGCTGATCCTCTCAGTTGCTCCAGGAAGCATCTACAGCTGCCCTCGTCACAAATAACATTCTGTGAGTAATATTGCTGCTGCCACTACCATGATCGCTTACTTCCATCAGCTAAGGGCTGTAGATATGTCACGTCATTGTATTTATACAACAACCCTATAAAGTACTTTTTTCATTTTCCAAATAAGAAAACTGAGACTTGGAAAGCTTGGATAAAGTCTCCAAAGCCATTAAACTAAAATACAGAATCTCTGGGATTTCAGATGAGTTCATTCGTTTATATATCTATCAATTCATAATTACTGAGCATCCTTTCTGTGCTAGTAACATAGTTAGGTATTGGTTATTAACAAACAAGTTGGATGCAATCCCTGTCTTTAGTGTGGCTGCAAATCCTGTTTCTTTACCACTAGGCATGTCACCTCCCACAGTAGAGACCCAAATGTCATCCTAGTGCAGTACATGTCAACCTGGAAAGGGCCTGACATATCCAGAACCGCCCAGCCGGTGCCAAGGGGAAAGCTTATAAATAATTCTAGAAAATCCAGACTAACTTCTGTGAGTGCCACCCTGAAAGGCCGAGACCGATACCTTCAAGTTCTGCTCGATCTGAATTTAGCATTTACAGCAGAGGTCTGTGCCCGTCACATGAGGCCGACCACACGCCCTTTTCCAGAGCGACCTCCTGCCTGCCTGCTGGAGCATTTCTAACAGACACTCCAGTTTACTTCCCTACTGAGTTGACTTCACCTCACCTCCAGGGTTGTTTCTATATCCGTCTCTTCCCACACAGCTGAGCCAGACATGCAGGTTCCCACTTAGTATTTTAGTGCCATTTTAGAAACCTTGAAAAACTAACTGCATCTCTCCTTCTCCAGGACTCTAGCACTGCACAACTCCAGGGGCACAAAGAACGTGATGTGACAAGTGTCCCCTGGGATGGGAGACTCCGCTTCCTTCCCCACAAGCACCACTCATTCCCTACACACCCCAAATGCACCAGCCTTTCCTTAATTTTTTATGTTAATGTAATACAATTAGATATTAATAAAGAAAATACAAAAAAGCATTCTCCTATGAAAACATAAAACAAAATTACATAATAGATAATAGTAATAGTTAATATACTATGTACCATAATCTCCAAAGAATGGCCAAAATGTTATTCCAAGTCATAGACAAAAGACTCTCTTACAAAAAAGAAACAGATAATAGTACAAAACTTTCCCTTCAGTAAACTGGGAAAACCCACTTAGAAAATATTAAATGTAAACACTCTTCTAAAAAATCATAGTTATACTAACAGTCAAAACTCCCCCTGGTGACATTTGGGGGTGGGAGCGGTAGGGAATTAGGGGTGGAATTAAAAATGACAGCCAGAATTGAACAAGAATTTGGAAATTAGGGAATCACTACTGAAGTTACCAGATCTGGTTTTCAGAATCATAGATACCTCAGTCCAAGTGTGAGTGAAACTTAAAACACTGCTTTCTTGCCCTGGTCGTCAACCGCACATAGATAAAATGTGCCCTTATATAAAATTCTGACACATTTTTAGGGGGAAAACATGATTTCCATAGTACTAACCCGTCATATATTTTCTAGTTCTCTGAAAATTTATTGTAATGTGCTGACAAGCGTATCATTTTGAGGGGACAACCCAAGTTTCAGAGAAGAGGCATTCCATGGAAATTTTCAGAAGGAAATACAGCCTGTCTTCCAAGAATAAGATGGGTTTCATTTAATATTCATTAAAGTGTGACTTGCTTTCAGCTCATAAATTTTGAAAACAGATTCTGGCCCCCAGTGTACTGTTTTCATTGGCTAAGTCACTTTTTCTTTCCCTTGACACTCAGAGTTTGTGTTTAAATACAAGGCACAGCTGGCTTTGCCAGTGGGGGTTTCTGGTTTTGCTTTACAAGAAAACACAGAACAAAATCCTCAAAGATTTATAGCAGGTGTTCTATTTTCACCTTGTGCTGAAATAGTATGTTGTGCAGTAATGAAAAAGGAATGAAAAACGTAACACAGTGAAATACCAAGCCTAGCAGGACAGAAAATAGGAGACTTGGCTGACTGGCAGTTTCAAAGCACCTGTCGTATTTTAAGGGTAGGGGCACATCTCTCTAGATGCACTTAGTCTGTCTATTCCTTTTTAAAAAAATTGTCAATGATAATAACAAACATGAGAAAGAATGTCTTAACTCAAACTGCAGAAAATGTTCATGACAAAGTTGTGGAGGTGATGATGCCAAGAGAATGACCATTAACAGATAATATGAGGGTGCACACCCCATTTTCCTTTCTGTTCACATGGCAGGTACAGACTCAGTGTGGCCTCACAAGCCATCAGCGAAGTCCCTATCAAGCCAAAGGAGACAGAGTGGCCAAGTCACTGAGCAGAAAGGACACTGCACAGTTGAAGCCAGCTTTGACAATATGTGACTAGTGCCTTCCCTATGTGGTGGTTACTTGCTCTTGAAGCTCTTGAAGGGAAATAATAAAAATAAGAATGAAGATGATGATAGCTAAGATTTACCAACTGCTCCACATGCATCAGGCCCTGTTCTAAACACTTTACTAGTAGTAACTCAATCCCAACAATGACCTGTGTGCAGGTATGGTAATTATTGCCTTTGCACAGACGAAGAACCAAAGCCTGTGAGTCTCACCTGGGCTTGCCTCACTTCAGGGAAACTCAGCGCAGGGAAAGGACACATCTGGTTGGTTGTTGACACTTCACATACCTAGAACATACATACATGCGATCATGAGTAACTGTTGTTCAATAATACTTGTCGGACTGAGTTGATCTATCACTGGATCTGAACGTGAGTGCTCAGAGACATCACTTCCCTGGTCACACACTCATTTTCTTCTCTTTTGGGAGATATTCTTGTAACTGCAATGTTTCAAACCATGAAACTAATTCCAGGGGGAAAATTGCTATGCTCCTACATGGCAGGCTCGTATTCTCTCCTCTCTGCTTGCTGAGAAATTCCACCTTTTTCTCAAGGTTTACTGCCTCCTCTGGACGACTTCCCTGACAATTGGGTATGGGTAGATGAGATGCTCCCTCCTGAGCTCTGCTCATTTCAACCTGCATCCAAATCACCTGGGGATCCTGTTCGGAGCCAAAGTTGATTTGTAAGCTTGGGTGAAGCCCGAGTTTCTGGATGTTTAACATCCCAGTGATGGCCAGCGTTCTTGGCCATGCACCACACTTTGAGTAGAGCAAGGTTTGACATCACTGCATGGTGTGACGAGTCGAAGATCCCTTTCACCTGGCTAGACTGTGAGTTCTTTCCAGGTAGGCCTCCTTCTTACCCCTCTTTGTATCTGGCACATAACTAGTTTAATTACTTCAAAGCAGTCTGAAAATAAGAGAAGCTACAGGATCTGTGGGATCTGGAGAACCATCTCATTCTCCTGCTGAGGAACATTGAGGCCTGGAGAATTTGAAAACTTGCCCAGAGTTTCCAGGTTATTTTTGGCCACAGAATTCCTGGTTCGCTTCACTCCAATTCTGCCTGGCAAGCCTACAACCAGCCTTCACCAGCAGAGCACCGTGAAATGAGTGTGGCTAGGTGTATTAAGTGGTGACAGTGACTGGGGATGCCAGGCAGTGAGCGGGACCTGTGGGGCTACTGTGCAGGACAGTCCAGTGCAGTGAAGAATTGCTTCTCCTAAAATGCCAGGGAGTGAAACTCACAGGAGATACAGTAAGTACTTCCACGTCTTGGCTTGAAACTTCCGGGGGTGGAGAGACAGCCCATCTAGAGGTTAGGACCGGCGCAGGGATCCAGGGTCTATCTGCCCTGCCGGCTCTCTGGAGGAGGACAAGTTCCTTTGCTCTTTTTCTGTTCTTTCCTCTGCAAAATGAAGATGATAGTGATAGTATCTATTTCACTAGATGGTGGGAGAAACTACAAACAAAGTACACAATGGACTCCCAATAACGAGCCTTTTATTATTACTTTCACATTTTTATTGGTTCTTCTTCTTGTTGTTCATTTAAACAAAATAATGAGTCAGGCACGGTGGCACGCATCTGTAACCCCAGCACTTGGGAAGTCTGAGGCAGGATCACACATCCAAGAACAACCTGAGCAACTTAGCAAGACCTTGTCTCCAAAATTAAGGGCGCCGGGGCTGCTGGGAAGTAGCTCAGGGTGAAGGGTCTGGGTTCAATCCACAGTACCACCAAAAAACAAACAAACAAAACTCTGAAAGGATCACAATTATCACTCATCTCCAACCTAAACCAGGGAAGATGCATTTGTCAGAGCCACCATGGTTCAGAAGGTAATATTAGCTCTCAGAGTCTGTTTTTGGCTCCTCCCATGCACTCTCTGCCCGAAATTCCACTGTTCTTCTGTACTCCCTTGGGCCACCACTTCAGACAGGAGGGGTGGGAGCTACCCTTTAACAAAACTCACCCACTGTATTCCTCTGAAACCGCGGCCACAAGATCACAGCGCTGTCCCTACCGGGGAACTTATTTGCATATTTGCAATAACCCTCTGGATCGAATCTCATCCAAAGAAAAACCTCAAAGGGTGAAGGGAGGAGTAAAAAGGGACGTGAACCCTTTATCTGGAAGGCTACTCCAACATTTGATGAGCTCCTACTTGCATTTTAGGATTAGCTCAGATATGATATACTCTGTGATGCTGTCATGTCTTCAACACCTGCCCCCGATCCATCAAAGTTAAGTAAGTCTCTGGAGTCCCATATTAGCGGCACCTCATTCCACTGCATTATACTGTCCCTTACCACATCCGAATGTGGCACAGTGTCTACCACCCCGCCCCTTCCAAGGGTCTCCTTACTCTGACAAATTTGGGGCAAGTTGGTGCCTGCCTGCAGGCTGTCCTCAGCCTCCCTCCACACCTCTCCTCCTTTTCCCATTTGTCCTTGAGGCACCAGGTGGCCGTCCCCAGTCTTGCTACCTTAATATGCAGAGCAAAAAGCTCTCTCTGAATCCCATTTTCGCCTTGGCAACCTCCCGACCCATGGAGAAGGTGAGGTCAACAATTCACAGAAGAGGAGCTCAGGCCCAAGTTTTAAAGGTTGTTTTGTTTTGTCTTGTTTTTGTGCTGAGACAGGATCTCAGCCTTGAACTCAGGATCTTCCAGTCCCCACTTCCCCAGTACCGCCTGCGGTTACAGGTTTATACCATCATGTTCAGCTCAAGTGCAATTTTTAAATCCAAGAGCCATCATACTTGGGCAAATCATGTGCTCCCCTAGTGTGTGGACATAGCGATAGTAAGTTTAGTTCTAATAATAATTTCTCCTTCTTCTTGCCCTTGTCCAGTCCCCAGCTCTGAGACAAACACTGGTCATCCACTCAAACCAAGACGGGAGCTACTTTAAGGCAGATTGTGCCATCTTCATTTTAATATTTTTAGGCATTATTAATACAGTACCTGGCACCGTGGTTACCAAGAAGGAAGAGGGCTTGGCAACCCGCCCTAACCACACCATTCTGGCAAGCAATCCCCCCAAGCATGGGCAATCCCAGTCTGCCAGGAACTTCTACTTACCCAGCCCTGATGCAATCAGAGAGAGCTGTGCCAAATAAGCAAGAAGACATATTAAACAGGCTTTGACTTTTAACACACCAGGGTAATAATGTTTAGAATTTGACTTTGCTGTTCTTAGACCAAGGAGTATATATCATTAAATTGTTGTGATTTGCACTTATAATGGCAACATTTGCAATTATAGTCTTGGGTGGATAGTCAACAACGTGGCTAGCTTCGTTATTATAACATGCGTATATTGTATTCAGTTGGATAATTACACTGTCTATTTAAGATAAAGGAAAAAGATTTGGAAATTATGGTTAGAAAGAATTTTGTGTATATTCCAATCACTGCATGAACATATCTACATATTTAAAAGAAAAATATATTAAAATATAGCATATCATTTTGAATGTTTTAATATCAAATATCCTTGATATTTTCAATCTGAATTTTCACTTTAGTCTTTTTTAGGCAGCCCATGGTGATGAAGAGCACAGACTTTAGAATCAGGGAGACCTAGGGGTTGGGGATTTAGCTCAGTGGTTAGAGCACTTGCCTAGTAAGTCCAGGGCCCTGAGTTCGATCCCCGGCAACCAAAAAAAGAAACAAAGAAAAGAAAAGAGAATTAAAGAGACCCAGTTTCAAATCCCACCCTACCACTTCCTCCAAGTATGCCCCTTTACACGGGGGTTAGTTCAGAACTCTGGGTCACAGCCCAGGAAATTCTAATTAGTAAGTCTAAGATGGGTTCTGCAATGCATTTCCTTTCATTTTTGAAATAATTTTACAATTACAGAAAAGTTGCAAAAATAGTAGAGAGTTTCCATATATCCTTTACCCAGCTCCCAGCTTTCCCTAATGTTAATATATTGCATAACCACCAAATAATTATGAAAATTAAAATGGTAACATTGGTACAAGGCTATACTAACTTGGAGTTATATTCTATTTTCAACAGTTTTTCTACGAACATCTTTATTCTTTTCTGGGATTTCATGCTGCATTTTGTCAGGTGCGCTTCATCGCCTCTAAACTGCAACCACACCTCGATCTCTCCTTGACTTTCACAACCTTGACGCTTCTGGAGAACGGTGGTTGATATTTTGTAGAATGTTGCTCAGTTTGCGTTCATCTAATATCTTCTCATGATGACACTTCTGATTTACATCTTTAGCAAGAATCCAGAGACGAAAAGTACCCCTCATGCTGCTTCATACATGGTGGATATTATTATTTCCTACTAATGCTAATGTTAATCCTTTTTGTTTTTGTTTTTGTTTTTGTTTTTTTGTGCCAGGGATTGAATTCAGGGCCTTGTGCTTGCAAGTCAAACACTGTAACCACTGAGCTAAATCCCCAGCCCCACTCCTGATTACTTAGTTTGGGTTGTGTCTACTGAGTTTCCCCATGTCACCTTACTGTTTTCCTGTTTGTTATGATTGTGATGTGGATTGTCTCTCAGGGTTGCTGTTTTGGAAGCCTAGTCCCCAGTGTAGCAAAATTGTGAGGTGGTGAAACCTGTAAAAGGTGGAGTTCAATACAACATCATTAGGCCACTGGGACCACTGCCCATGGATTTTTCACGGAATGAGTTAGTTCCTGGAAGAACGTGCTATTATTGAAATGTGCTGGAGCCACACTGAAGCCACACTGATATTAGTGCCATGTCCTAAACCTCCAGAACATGAGCTAAATAAATGCTTTTTTCCTTTATAAAGTACCCAGTCTCAGATATCCATTACAGTAACAGAAAACGGGTTAATTTTGAGGCTCTGTAAACATTACGTTTCCCCAAACTTTCGCATGCTGATGCCTGAAACAGTAATTAGTGTGGTATTTGAATGATGATTTTCTATTCCTCCCCTTCCTCCTACAATTATTAGTTTGAATCTCTAAGGAAGAATTCTGTGAGGAAGTGTTGTCTCTTCTCTTCAATGTATTTATCTACTCAATTACTTCTTGATAGCAGTATGAACTCATAGATATTTATTTTACTTGAGTTTTAATTCCATGCTATCATTATTTTGTTGTTCAAGATAATTGAAGCTTTTAATGCCTGGGAAGAAAACCATCGGCTTAGCCTGTTTCCTCCTGTGTAAAAGGAAATGGTCGTCATAAGGATGAATAATGTCATGCATATAAGCCCCAGCCGTTGCTTCACATACCGTAGACTCTCACTATATACCACTATATTGCCGTGATAAGCATTACATTCATGCAGATGTCAGATTCACAGAGGACCCAGTAGCATAATGACATGTGGTCAGTCATGGAGCACAGGGTAGGAAAACAAATTAGGCAGATATTCCATTTTGGATAAGAAGGACAGGACTAATGCAGCTACTAATCGACCACCAGCGCTGGGCGAATCACCTGTCCATCTGGGATTCAATTTCCACACAGTCAGACAGTGGAGGTTCCGCCCAGTTCTAACACTGTGCTAAACTGAATCATATTGGATACATGGAAAGTTTAGGTAACTTTTACAAAGTCAAGAAACAAATCAATGATGCGTCCACAATGACTTAGAGAAGAAACTAGTATCTGTAAAAACATAATCTGAGAGTTGTCTGCTAGTGTAGAAACAGCAGTGAGAACAAGAATGATGATACTGTGTCTATTTTCTTATCAGGTCCGTACTCCGCCTCATAGTAAAATCCACATTATTTCTTGCCTTTGTGTTTTACATAAGGCATTTATTATTAATATTATTCTTAATAATGACAAACACAAGCAACTCTTTTTCATAGCACTTTTAAATTCATAATTGTCCTTTAAACGTTCATGGAAAAAATGAAAACCCTTATAGATGAAATAAACTGTACTGTTGTATATCCCAAGTGACTGACAACTCCTGACTCTCAATATGAGACCAAAAAAAAGTGTTTATTAAATGAATGGTTCTAGAATGAACAAATGAATGACTATAGAGCTAACAGAAAAAGACGAGGAGTATTTCATAAGAGGATAGCAACAGTATAATTCACCTTGGAGGAGCTGCGGGGTAGAGCCCGGGTCGGGAAGATGAAAAGTTGTTCCTCATCTCTCCCAGATGAAAAGAGCATGGTTGGGAGACTACAAAGCAAGGCTGCTACTGTTGCGGTGTGTCCAACTTCCTCCTCTGAAAATGTCCTTCGACCTGGGCACTGAAACTCACACGGTGAATAAAAGCTCCTGGCTCACAGTCCGGCTCTCGGGACAGCTCTGAGCCTCATCCAGGCTCCACATTTAGTGTGACGCAAATGTTACTGTCTCCCAGAGCTAAAGATATGGATTGGGACAATTCATAAGCACCTCTGAAAATCTCTGCTACGTGCTCTGTGAATACCACCTCCAGCCAGCCTCCAAAATGAAACCCCTGCCTCGCCTGTCCCCAGTACTTGCTCTCGATTGACCTAACTGTTTCGTGGAAGCCTTTACCCGGCTGTCTTTTCAGGGGAAACACTGGCTATGGGAACCGCCCAGGGAAGTGCCTTGTAGCAAAGACCAAGACTTAAAGCCTGGTCCAGCTCTGGTGCCCTACTTGGAAGGGCCAAGATGACAGGCATTTCACCAAACTGTACTCCACGTAAACAGGTTATCGCATGATGGATGTTACCAAGTTAACCCCACTCCATGTTGCCTTTGTTGTTTTCCAGCATCGGGTGTACAATGCCTACAACAGACTGAGGGCTTTGCACATAGGTAGGCAGACCTGCAATGTCAGAAAATATACGCAGCAAGTGGGACAAACCTGGATCAAACATGAACTTCTGATAGTCTTCCCTGAATCCCTGGTGGAGCTATCATGCCCTGATGCTCCTTGTCCTGTAGCTTAGTCAGGGTTCTCAAGAAAAAAAAAGACTTGGGACTTTGAATCCATTACTTCTAATAAATTCAAGAACTTTTTTCTAATAGAAGTGAAAACTCTTAGGAAAAAAATTGGTTGCCAAGGGCGCTCCAAGGTCATTAGCCATATGAAATCGGAAGCTTGGTAAAGAAGTTGGCTTTGGGGTTAGACCTTTTAATAAGCAGTTGTGCCCATTTCTCATTTGGTGATCCTTGACAGTCTCCTAAGCTCTCTGAAATGTAGTGGCCTCCATTACAAAGTGAAGACAATAAATAATTATCCCGCTGTGTTTTTAGTATTTAATAAGGATAATTAATTCAAAAGTACCTGGCACAGGTTAGGAATACAATAAATGTTAGTTTTATTTCCCTTCTACCTGATCCTATCACAGAAATGAAAGCACAGAAGTAAAAATGGTTAAGAATCAGGTTACATGTTCCCTTCCCTCTTATCTGCATTTTCTAGCTTGGCAAAGAATATATCAGACCAAAGAGATCAAAGAATCCTGGGTGAGTTCCGACAATGAAGAAATATGCTGAAATAGCAAGTATGTTCTGGAGGTAGGCAGCCAAGGGGGGAAGGGCAAGATCGGTAAATGGATCCTTTTCATGCCAAGTTCTGCAGATTTTAGAACCTGCTGGGCTACTTCTCAGGGAAATTAAAAAGGTGGGTTGGCATGAGAGGAGGAGGAGTCCTACTTCCCATAAGAAATTATTTCACTCTGCTTTCAGCTCAGGGACCCCAGAACACAGTACAGTTCCGTGCTTGTTTCATCCCTTCCCTGTCATTATTTTAAACATGTGTATTCACAGGAGTATTATTAGTTCATGACACGGGATGCACAGATAAGCAGTTCTGTGGAATTTGGGGGTGAGAAGAGGGCAGTACATGTACACACGCGTGTGCGCGCATGCGTGAGCACAACTCTAGTCCAATGTCATCCTGTGGTCATTACTTAATACAAGTGAATTACATAGTGCCTGCCACTGGCAGAAGATAGAAGCGATATTGATTTAAAAATAATAATAACTTAGCATACACAGGTGGTAAGAAAAGCAAGGAAGTGATTCGCACAGTCAGGATAGGGATGCCCCAAGAGGGGACTGAGTGGGTGTGCTTAACAAGGTAAACAAAGGATGGGCTTCTGGGCTGGCCGGTTTTATTTCTTGATGGAGGGTGTTCATGTTGTAGTTATTCGTTATAATATACATTTGTTTTCTGTTTGTATATTCTATTTCATAATTTTTAAAGGTCAAAAAAAGAAAATAATAACTTCCTTTCATTGAGAAAATAACACCTTGCTGCAGATCTTAGCTCTAGGCATTTGAACATTATCTTCCTTAGTTGACGTCCATGTTCTTCCCACAGATTGTTTCTCTAGAAGAGAAAGAAGAGGGCAGATTTTCGAGCAGCCATGCGTAGACTGCTCTTAATACTCCAGTACAGATGACCTAACAGAGAACGTGTTAATAGGGGGGTATATTTGAAGTACATTTTAAAAATCAAATTACTTGAGTCAGAACTCAGAACTCCAGAAGATACGAGAAAGTTCTCCAAGGGGCAGGCAGCCGTCACAAATCAGTCATCAGACACAAAGAAAGAGGATACAAACAGGCTTACGAAATCATTGGAAAAAATACAAAATTTTAAGGCAATATTAAGAAGTGAGTTCTTCCAATTCAGGGTACGGTGGAGCCTTGGGGCCTCTGTGCGAAGACTATCCCTCCTGTGTTTGGCATCTGAGTGACTCACTCCGAAAACCATCCACTGCGTGCAGCAAAGAGGAAATGAATCATGGAAGTTTCTGAACTTTGCCCTTGTCATTCCACACAGGGAAACCACCCACCACAGTCTCAACAGAGCTGGAGACCGGGCAGTCACACAAGGAATACACAAAAATGTTGCACATCCATTGGAAGTGGAAAGCTGGAGAATCGGGTCAGGGGAGTATAACTCAGGAGTTACAAACACAAAATAAATATTGATTTCATGATACAGAAAACTCAGAGGTTGAATAGGCATCGAGGACAATCGGCAGTATCCACTGTCCTGTTGTCTTATGTGGTAATCTGAACTCCGCACACCCCTAACTGGGCTGGGAGTGGAGGAGGGGCGGCGTGGAGGAAAACAATGACCTTTGAATCTCATCTTATATTTGGTATTTGGAGAATTTGCTTGGCTTGCTTAGAGGAAGTCAGTCAAACTAATGCCAGCCTGAAAGTCGGAAGGAATTTGAGAGAGTTCCTCACACATTAAGAAGTAAATTCTAATGCTTTTATTTTAAAAGACAGTGTGTTTACAACACGCGTCCAAGGGCACTGATGTACTCTAAAGAATCGTCCACAGCCACAGCCCAATATTTCAGATTTTGATCTCAGTTTTAAACAAAATCAGAATAATTTCCTAATGCTAATCTGAAAGCTAAATATAGTTCATCCAAAAACATGTACAGAGTAGACAGCAAATACTTAGCAAGGACAGGAAGGAAAGTCTCTTACTGCCTACACTACTGATTGCTTCTGGTGCTAAGGTGAGCATGCTCTGGGCTTCTCTGCCCACACATCGGTGGCAAAGAAACCTATCGGGTCCCAGAGTTTCTTTCACCCCAAGTGAGTTTTTGATGCAATTTCTCTTCTGATATGGTAACACAGCTTCCTAAATACTTTATTATGAAAGAAGATAGCATTCCTCATAAAACAGCCGATATGCCCTCGGCCTCGAGATAAACACAGCTTGCACTTTCTGGTTACAAGAGTGGGCATCAGGCGCTACACAGCCTCATTCAGAGCCGACCTGTGCTCAGCGCCTCAGACTGACAGAGGGCCTCAGACATTAGATGATACTCCAGTCACAGCTTAGGAAGGAAAGTTGGGCCGGCCTTAGAACCCTTCCTCTCTCCCACCCCCACTTCCTGCTCTGGACACTTTCGTATTCTTTCTTCTTTGCTACTCCAATATCATTCTACTTTATTAAATTAGAGAAAAGAGGTTAGTCATTTCCAGGTAGACAGAAACTTTATTGATCCACCCTATTAGTGCCCTCAGCATTTACTGCTGGAAACAGAAATGATTCAGCCTTCCCTCACAGCACACAATGACGGCATGATCCTTTCCTCACTACTAAATGATTTATATACAATTGGTATCAAGGAGTACTGGTACTATCTCTCCATTCTCTAATGAACTTCCATCTCCAATTCGATCAACATTTTCAACTAGTAAAATACTATCTTTTTCAAACCGTAATTTTTATTTGTTTTTTTCCTGTTTGTTTGTTTGCTTTTAGACAGGTTCTCACAGTGTAGTTCAGGCTGGCTTTGAACTCACTATGTGACCCAGGCTGGCCTAGAATTTGGGACAATCTGCCTGACTCAGCCTCCCAAGTGCTGTGTGTGTTTAGAGGCGTGTGTTACCACACCTGACTTCAAATTAGAATTTTTAAATAGCTATCATCTATGCAATACTTACCAGATGCCAGGTACTCTGCTAAATTTGTTAGAGACAGTAGCCATTTTAATCTTCGTGGTAACCATATTAGATAAGCACTATTCTTGTTGATAGGTGGCCCAAAATCAAGCCAGCAAGTGAAAGAGCAGGATCCCAGCCCGGGGCTGTCTACCTCCAGCATCCCAGCTCTTTACCACACACTGGGGCCCTCACAGGCTGAAGACGAAAGCAGCCTCAATGGAATTATGAATCCATTACTACCTGATTTCAGTCACATTTTTCTTGCCATCTGAGTATATAATCATAGTAGGCAGTAGAGGGGAAACATAATAAAGTCTTATTTCCATGTGAATATCTAACCTGTCATCTGTAAATTTTCTGTATTTCTTTCTTATGTGTAAAGCCATGAGAAAGGAAGAAAGATACCAGCAAAAGTCCAAGCAGTTTCTACCCTATTCCTCTATCCCCCAATAATGGGGAATTTGACCTTTGTGAAAAAAATGATCTTTCAAGCTCAACCAATCAAAGTCCCATCAGAAACACCTCACCAAGCACACTCTGAAGGGGGCCAGTCAAGTTCATCTTCTGACCTTCTGTTGGGAAAAAGACTAAAGATAAATAAACCATTCTCATCTTCTACCATCACTTTTTTTCACCATTTTTAACCTGAATGGACCTACTAACGATTTATCGAGCATCTCTTATGTGCATTAGGACTGTAGCACGCACCACGTAGAAATCACTGAAGAAATGGGCAGTGTGTCTTTAATGAGCACACGTTGCCATAGCTTGGCATTTACTAGGCATTTAGTCTGTTGCAGATGTATAGGACCTTTGCTTTTTTATTCGGGCCCTCATAGTATTCAAAACAATTCTGTTTACACTCAGCAGCTTAGTGCTGGGGCTGGGGCTCAATAGGAAAGCACTTGCCTAGTGTGCACAGGGCCTAAGCCCCATCCCCCAGCACTGCAAAAGAGAGAAAAATCAGCAGCCTAGAATCAGGATTTCTTTTGGCTAAGCAGGACACTGACTCTGGGAACAGAGAAATGATACTATGATTATTGTAAAACCAACCCAACTTTTAGATTTCAAAGAAGTATTAGAAATTTTCTAGGAAAACTAATATCTTTGGGAGAAGAGAAACAAAGTGTGCTGATTCTCTTCTGCTGATTTAGTTTCAAACCCCACACTGTGCTAGGATGTTTGAGCCTTAAGAGCGCAGGCACTATAACTAGTGCTGGTTCATATCCTGAGCATGTTATTAACCCTCCGACCATAACACGTGCTGTAAGAGCTGACTGGCTCTTCTATAAGAAGCACTACCAGAACCGAGAAAAAGCGAGTTCAATACCTGCGGCTGACAAAAAAGAAAAAAGACAGCCTTGCTGTGTTTTGCCAGTCTACAAAATTGAAAGCCGTACTTGCCTAAGACAGGATGCCTTTGGAAGATAAGGCCTAGCAGCACAACAAAGACTCGCCACAAAAATACTGTCCACGAAGTAGATGTTCCTGTAAGAGCGTTAACTTAGCACCCACCCCAGGGGCCTAGTGATCATCAAGGACCTTCTTTGCAAGGAAGTTCACCCCATCACATCTGCCAGGGACCAAAAACGGAAAAGCCATTGCGACACCATGGAATGAAGATGAGAACTTGTTCTCAACTGAGCGTGCAGGTGGAAATTTGCCTAGATAATCAGCAATAACTGTCATCAGAGAAAAAGGGTTTTGAATTCGAATCTACCTAAGTAGCAGAGAGATGGTGGGAAAAATGGAGCCAGAGACCACGGAAACTAGAACTAAATCTGAGTTCCAGTTGACTCCTCAGTGGTTGAAAAACTTGAACCAAGTGACTTGAACGGTGTAGGTCTCCTACATCCAGATCGCTGAACTAAACAATATCTTTCCAAAATAAAACCAGTGGGAAACTTTCCAACAGCCTTTGATAATCTTGAAACGAAATACTAATGGCCATCGTTACATATCTTATCCCAGCTGGCAGCCACAGACTCTACATAGAGCGCTGCACCAGAACTTGCCTCAATCAAGTCTTGTTATTAGGAACGTACTATTGCTTTCAGAATGAAACTGAAAAACCCACAAGTAACGCAACGAAGCTTAAAAAACAAAAAAACTCCATTCTGAGCCTTATCAGTTAGAGTCAGAATAAAAACAAATTTCAGTATATGACAAACCATAAGAAAAAAATGGAAGAAATAAATTGGGGAAAGAAAGAAAGAGGGAGGAAAAAATAACCAAACAAGCCAAAGAGAAAATTGCCAAGTTCTCACAGGACCTCCAGAGAAGGGGAGGAGAGCGCGGAGAGGCTGACAGGAAAAGAACCAAGAAGGAAACTGTGGGAAAATGAGAAAGTGCCTTGAGGAGGAGCCAAGTTTCAGTGGGCGGGAGAGATGAAATGATGACATCCGCTGCTGCCTGAGCTTGGAAAGGAAAAAAGGATCCGGAGTCCAGCTCAGACCTTGAAGAAAGGACAAAGACACTCAGGGCTGTGCTGAGCAGCTTCAGACAGGAGGAGCTCGTTGACACGGCTCTATAACAGGACACAACAACAAGATTCGCTTCACGCCTCCCCTGAAAGATTTTACTTTTTTTTCTTCTGAGGTAATTTGCAGCAAGAGTAACACTCTCTGTATATATTTTTTTCTCTTTTTGCCCCTCTCATGAGAGGAAGTGGCAAGAACAGCTTAACCTTGCAACACTACAGAAGACTAAGGGACAGAATTGAGAGGGAAGCACTAGGTGACACAGCCGGGCTTCCCAACATGCCCTCTTCCACCAGCCACCAGAGAGTTCGATGGCCTGCCCTCCCCGGGATTCAAGATCCACGAAGGTCAGGAGCTGCCCCTAATTAGCAGCTCCCTGTGACACTCACAGTCCTCAGTGAAGTCTCCCAAAGCAGGATGAAGAGCAGCACTTGCCCTCAGCCTTGCCCCCACTCCTCATCCTTCCTTTCATTTTTCCTTTGCACTCTGGTGAAAGGATGCGAGTCCAGATTTTGCTGTTGGAGAACCACAAACAGCCAACTTCACGTTCCCCTATGCCTGATAGACCTCTCGGGCTTATTTCAAAAATGAACTCGCGTTCTTCTCATCTATTCCCTCTACTGCATCCCCCAAACCAACTCTGCTCCAACTGAAGTTTCCTCTCCCCGTTTAAAGGCAACCCCAACATTCTCCAGATTCCTCTCTGTTTATACCCCACATCCAACCCATCAGCAAACGCCATGTTGGTTTTCCATCAGAAGATACCCAGCCAATACTTCTCACCACCCCCATTATCTCTCTCTTAATTTTCATCATAACCACCTTCCTGCTCTCTCCGTGCCTGGTCTTGTCCTCCTCCATAAAATACAACTGGTCCTTTCAAACTTTAAGAAAGGTCACAGCACCTCTCCACACAAACACTCCAATGATGTCTCGTTTCAGTTGGAGTAAAAGCTAAAGTTCCTACTGTGGGCTAAAAGGCCCTGCACATTCCCTCCAGTCCCCAGAAGCTCTTTTACTTCATCTATTTCTAGTCTCTCCTTCCTCTCTCCACTCCAGCCATTGGCCACCTTTCACTCCCCTGAATCTCCTAGAAGTATCTAATGTTGCCAGATATACAAAATATAAGTACAGGATGCTGTACTATTTTAGTAAAAATAAATCCCAAATAGTTCCCAACACATAATTTTATGTACTGTTTATCTAAATTCCTACTTAACTGGGCATCATATGTTTTCCCTGGCATGCCCCAGTACACCCCCATCTCAGGCCCTTTGAACTGCTGTTTCTGCTGCCCGGAACACCCTTCCGCTGACATTTATGTGGTTTGCCCTCTCACCTACTCAAATCCTAGGCTCAAATGTCACCTTCCTGGTGAAGCTGGCTCTGGTCACGTGAAAAATTATAATCTGGCACTTCCTGTCCCCCTCTCTGCTTTATTTTCTTTGTATACACAGTACTTGATCTCCCACAACTAGAAGAAGGTAAATGCCATGAGGGCAAGCATAGCTTTGTAGTTGCTCTGCTTTGTTCACTGCTATGTCCCCAGCACCTAGAATGTTACCTGACACTGGCAGACCACTGTGAATGTTCGTTAAATGAATGAACGAACAAATGAACCTCTCAAAGTGGCTGATAATAAAATGGCCAACGACAAATTGCCAGTGATTCAAGGATTTAATATTCTACCCTCTATCCATTTCTCCACTACTAAAAAAAGCCCATCCCCTCCCAACAGAGCAAGCACAGAATAAATCACCTTTTTGGTTCCCCAAAACAGGGCTTATCTTGTTTAATACTGACTTTAAACATGAAAACTCCGAGCTCCACAAAAGGCGTGCCATGAAGAAATTCACTTGCTTTGCTTAGCACTTTCCAGTTTACAAAATACTTTCATTTGGCAAAGTTCATAAAAGCTATAGGACCAGATTAAAAGACGTTTCACAATGGGAAAACTTGGGTCCCCGATAATAAGTTGCATTTGCAAATAGAGGAACATCCAACCTAAAATGATTCGGCACACACTCGATGACATCATCATGCTGAATCTGCCCTCTTTGAAATCAGGGTGAAACTATTGATACTGTGACAAATAACTTGTGACAATCTATTAGCAGTGGCTACACCTCGCTATTGTTCATGTATCTTTACCTGTATGTGGTTTTAAGAAGCAAATACCATAGCCTGCATCACATATCCTGAATAAAGCCAGCCCAATTAATTATTGAGCTTATATTGACTTTATAATCATCAAAGCCTCTTCAGTGTTCGTATTAGAACAAGAGAAATGTATCCATTCCTCCATACATCAGAGTGGGAAAATGTCAGCCCTCCTGACTTTCAATCATATGGGGTACATTCCCTTAGAAATCTGACTCATGCATCTACTACAAGTAAGATTCAGTGGGGGCCCTGGAAGACACTGAGCTTGTTGGGGCCGCAGTGGTTCCCAGCCTCCACCGCACACTATCATTATTTACTGGGCTAATGATCCCCACATAATCGATCAGGTGTGCAACCTGGATCCCAGGACCTTTAAAAGCTCCCAGGTTGGTACAATAAACAGCCCAGGATGAAACTGCAATTTTAAAGTCTCCTGAAAATGCGCAGTGAAATAGCCCCTCTCCTACTTCCTCTGAAAAATCCACGTTTCCAGGTTTATGAACTCCTCTCCAGAATAATGTTATGGAGAAATAGATGAGTTAGAGGTGGCAGGAAAAAACTCTCCGATTTTATCCAAAATCACTGTGTACTGTCTGAGAGGGGAAAACAATAATCCAGGCTTTAACATAAACAAAGAAAGTTTCAATACATCAGCCCCGGGAAATTCTCCAGTTTAACATAACCTTCCAGTGATTCTCACATGCCACAACGGTGGCGACAGAAATAGTAACTGACAATGTGCTCTTTATTCACACCGAACATACCAGTGGACTTCAAAAGAAAACTCAACATTTACAGTTTAATTACTGTTTATTTCCTGTATTCAAATCAGCTTTCTTTGCCTGCACCCTTCCAAACGCTTAGAAGGGGATTTAAGCATCTGATCTAATTTTTCCGAAGAATAGAAGGTTATTAGGATAGCATACTGAAATAAATTAAGCAAATGCCAAAGAAATTGTATGAAGGATGATTGCTTTATTTTTTAAAACCTCTGTAAGATCCAGTTCTTTTATTTTGGAGGGAGGGCGGGGGATTGAACTCAGGGCCTTGTGCTTGCAAGGCAACACTAACCACTGAGCAAATCCCCAGCCCCTCATTTTTAAGACAATAATTTAGGGGTTAAAAAAACTAAATTCCTATTTCTTAATGGAGTTTTGACTTACATCTATGATAGCAAAATGAAGTTCCTCAGCGAAAAACATTAGTTTGTTTATTGTCACTGTGGTACCAGCTACACCAGTGCTAGCCAACAAAAATATGATGTAATTTAACTCTTCTATAGACACATTAAATAGCAGACAGGAACCGGTGAAAACAACTTTAGTAATTTATTTGATTTTAATCAAATATAACCAAACAGTATAATTTAAATATGAAATCAATATAAAAAGTCACCAATAAGATAATACATTCTCTTTTTCATTTTTGTACTAAGTCTTTGAAATCTGATGTGTACGTTATATTCTACAGCATATCTCAGTGCAGACTAGTCAAATTTCAAGTGCTCAATAGCTACACGTAGGTAGGAGGTACCATCTTAGCGACTACAGCCTAAGTCTTCTTCTACGACAGTCTTCTACAACAACAGCCTGAAAATTAAAGTGAACATACTCCCTTTTGGACCTTTGCTTTTCAGCAAAGCATTTTCACCTGCGCTGCACAGAAAGCTGGGCTTTGCAACAAATGAGCACTTCCTACCCTTTAACATTTTTTGTGGCTTTGTTGGAAATGGAAACTATAGGTTGACCACTTTCTGCCCAATCGTAATTCACAGAGCTTCTCATTAGTCAAAAAGAAAGAAGCTGATTAAGCCTAGTTCTTTGGGATCCCTGAAAATTAATGGTAGTTTTCTCCAACATATTAACCTACCCATGTAGGAATAGTTGCTTTAGCTCATTCTTTCTCTTTGTTAGTAATCTTTGTTCATCACACTCAAACAGATCACTCTACTTTGTTAAATGTAATATTTGAAAAATGTAAGCTCCTCCAGCATTTAAAAGAAACTTAAGATCTTTGCGATTCCCCAGATGAATATTCTCAGTATCACACGAGATGATGAAAATAGAGTCAGCCTCTTAATGCAAGGACCTGACGTTGTAGATGATGCTTTTACAAAGCCAGAGACACTTGGGCCCATACTTAACCTTTAATGACCTATCCAACAGGACTGGTTCAAATTTAACCCAAGTGAACTTCCCATGATATACAGAAGAGACCCAGGCAGTCTTTATCCAAGTCTCTCTCCACAGGCTCTTTGAAGTTACTTTATTTCTTAATCACCTTCAGCCATTGGTAAATACGTGGCCTTCTCCAAATCAAACAAAGTCTCCACGTTCTCCAGCTAGTGAGTGATGTCAACAGAAAAAAGTAAAAGAAACATTTATATTTATGCCACAAGTCAATACACTGTGACCCTTGCCTCAGCTTTTAAGAAAAGCAAAGCAGATATCTAGCAACGACATAGAGTTTTTTCACAAGAATGAATTTCAAAAACCCACTATCGGGTTTTGTCATTTACCAAAATCACTGAAGTGGAGTCATTATGCACTGAACAAATATAATTTGCCTTCTTTGCAGTGGCTTCATTTTTCCATGCATGAAGATTTGCATTTTAAAGAAATTTTGCATATAGCAGGGCCTTGAGAAAAAGAATGAATTCTGAAGGCTGAAGGACACATCGCTTCCTCTTCTTTGAGGAATAGTCACCATTAGAAAGAAGTTATTTCGGATATAGAAATATATCCATGCACATAAATATATCAGCGCACATAAAACGAATATAGAAATATATCCATGCACATAAAAGTAGAATAAGAAACTGCCATGAATCCCTATGACTTCTACAACAAGCTTGAACTCCCTCCATAGTCACCTTGCATGATGCACTGTTTTAGCACATTACTCACTGTCATACAACCTCCCCTCCAATCGAGGTGGCTGCTTTACTGTCCCTTACCCCGCTCCCTCACCCCTGCCGTGTCCTTGTTATGGCCAGCATGCCTCCACTCATGGTTTGCCACCCCCTCCCCAAGCAGCCTCAACCTGCAGGTGAATCCATAAATAAACACACATGAAGATGTTGCACTGTATAGCTTATCACTGCCAGGTTTGGGCTTGCTAGGCTATGTCCCCAAGCCTCCTTTGTCCACCATCATGGTACCCATGGCCTCAGTTAGCACTGCAGTGTCCTTAGGGTTTGTGAAGGACTCCTTGATTGAATTGGAAGAAGTATCATGCTTATTAGGGAAAGGAGCTCTTCATTCAAGAAAAAATGAATCATATAAGCATATTTTAACTGAAGGGTCTGAGGTTTTTATTGTTATAAGGTATATATAATTCAAAATTTACCAATGTAACAATTTCTAAATGTACAATTCAGTGACCTTAAAAAAATCGCATTATTGCACAACCATCACCAACATCCATTTCTAGAACACTTTTGTCTTCCCAAACTGAAACTCTACCCATGAAATAAGTACTCCCCGCTCAGCTTCTGACAACCACTGTTCTACATTCTGCCTCTATGAATTTCACCATTCCAGGAACCTCGCCTAAGAAAATTCGTATGATATGGGCCCTTTTGGGTCTGACTTATTTCACTTAGCATATGTCTTCAAGGTCCATCCACGTTGTAACATATGTCAGAACCTCACTCCTTCTCAAGGTTAAGCAACCTGCCATTGTCTATTTATGTCATATTTTGTGTATTTATTCCTCTACACACAGACATTTGGGGTGTTTCCTCCTCCCGTTGGCTACCGTGAATGCTGATGCTGGGAACATTGGTTTACAAAAATCTGTTCAAGTGTCTGCTTCCAATTCTTTTGTGTATACACACAAAACTGGCATTAGTGAATTATATGGAAATTGAATGTATAATTTTGTAAGGAATCAACGTGCTGTTCTTCACAGTGGCTGCACTGTTACATTCCCACTGGTATATACATGTACTTTTAAAATATAAGGAAACAGACTTCACTCATTGACACTTGGCTGTGTTTAATCACTGTTTAATTTCATTCTAATAGTACCCAGATATGGTAATAACAAAACTGTGGCATAAACCCCGAGCCTTTCTCAGAATTCTGGGATTGAAGGCATTCAGGGGATCAGAATTGGTCTTTGCATGTAGTTTTCTTTGGTCTTCTCTATCTTTATTTTGGGGGGATGGGTGAGGGGAAGAGAGTGAAATTGAGATAAATTATCAAAAAGAAGCCTCATTTGCCCTTTGAAGCTTCCTCTTAACAACCTCTTCTTCCCTTCTCCCTCATAGCAAAGTACAACTCACATCATTTGCTAAAAACAAAGTTCAGAAGTTTCCACGGCATTTCGCTATTAAATGTTCATGAATAGCCCTTTTGAAAATGTGAGGGGTATTCTATTTCCCTATCCCAGTTATCTCTGACTCCAACCAACCTTGCATCTGCCAACAGCTAATTGAATTAAGTTTTAAATACCAGCCACACTGACTGCTTCTTGCTCAACTTGGGTATAGGATTAGGATTTACTGACATCGCAGCTGGTTATCAGAAAGTCACATCTTAAACCACATGTAACAAGACATTAAACTCACATAAAAGGAATTTTTGCTTTTGATTTTTTTTTTTTTTTTTTTGGAAACAGGGTCTTGCTTTGTAGTGCAGGCTGGCCTTGAACTCACTATGGAGCCCAGGCTGGGTTCGAACTCATGGCGATCCTCTTGCCTCAGCCTCCTGAGTGCTGGGACTACAGAGGTATGCCACCACATCTGACTAAATGTAGTTCTTAAATACTTGCCTTCATCGCTTCCACTTATATTCATCTCTTCTTTGTCTCATGTCTCATACAAAGGCTGTATCACAACATGTAGCATTCAATTCTATTCCATATTATCATTCCCTTAACTTTGCATATTTTCATTGTGTTTTCCCAACTACAGTATAAATTCCTTCGAAACAAGTTCTGGATTTTATGTTTCTTTTTATTCTCTAGCTGTACCATACAGCACTCATTAGTGGGCCCAGACAAAATACTTGCCCAACTGTTGGATTGCTCAAGGTTTACAGTGGCTTGCACTGTGGGTGTTCAATAAAATATTAAGCAATGATCCCTTTCTCCACAAGTTCAAATGAATCCTACTTGAATTTCATGCTTTCTTCAAGCATTCTGACTCGCTGACTCTGGTATTTGAGCCAGTAATCTGCCCACGCTCACGGTGACGAAGGTCACAGGTAAAGCACATTCCTTGCTGCCTTATACTTCGGTTGTGCTACATTCCTTTAGTCATTTAAATAGATTCCACCCCGTCTTGAAATCACCAGACAACAAGCAATCAGTAGAGGGATAGCCCAGCAAGGAGAAACACTTGAAGGTCCTACCAGTGATTCTGCGAGGAGGAACCAGTTTTAAGTGAGAAACAACTCTTTAGCGAGTCCATTTTTTGTACAAGTATAGCAACAGTAAACGCCAAAGAACGTATGACTCCATCATCACAAATGTGAATGCAGACTGCACCCATCTCAAGGCACCGTCTGTTCCCCAGTGTGGGAAGGCAGCCCATCATACGTGGGAAAGGAATTGTTCTACTCACAGCGAATGACGGTGACGATGTTGACAATGGTGGTCATAGCAAGTGCCGAGCACTGACTTTGTACCCAGCAAATACCTACTTTACAACCAGAAGTCCTAAATATCATACCAGAACAAAAAAAGATACAGAGTATTTCAACACAAAAAGTGCCCTATTTAATTTATCCTCTGCCCCACCCTAGTCAATTTCTATAGCTTGCTTCCCATAAAAGATATATCAAAGGAATTAAATATAATTTGGGGGGCTGGTTTCTGTCAGCATAACACATTTGGGCTCCAACCATGTTGTACTTATCAATAATTCACTGTTGTTATTGTTGTTGTTGTTGGGGTTTGGGGGGGTGTTTGTTTGTTTGGCTAGTTTTTTGTGACAGGGTCTCACTATGTAGTTCAGGATGGCCTTGAGCTCATAGTGATCTTCCTGCCTCTGCCTCTCAATGCCAGGATTACGGGTGTGCACCATCACACCCAGCAATTCATTATTTTTAGTGAGAAGAACTTGCAACAGTACAGATATACTACCATCTAGTCATCCATTCACCAATAAATATTGGTATGTCTCCACTTTTCAGTGATTATGAATAAAGCTGACATAAACATTTCCTGTACAGATTTTTGTGTAGATATATGTCATCAGTTCCCATGTATAAATATGTGTAAGTTGGAATGTTGGATTATTGGTAGGTATATGTTTAATTTAAAAGAGTCTGCCAACCAGCTTTTCAAAGTGTTCATCAGTCTTTGCATCCCCACCAAACAGTGTGTAAGAGTTCCAATAACCCCACATGGTTGTCAGCACTTGGTGTTTTCCATTTTTTTAAAGCCATTCTTACAGGTGTCTCATTGTGGTTTTAACCTTTACATCTCTAATGACTAAGGATGGTGAATATCTTTTCTAGTGTATATCTGTCACCTACACAGCTGGTTTGGTGAATGTCAGTTTAAATTTTTAGCCCATGTGTTATTGGATATTTTGTTTGCTCTCTAGTAGTGCAAGTCTAACATATATTCTGTATATCTGAAGTATTTTGAGTGGGCGTGGTGGTTACGCCTGTAATACCAGTACTCAGGAAGCTAAAGCAGGAGGATTGTGAGTTCAAAACCAGCCTGGATTGCATAGAAAGACCCAACCTCTTAGAAAGAGAGACAGGTAGACAGAGACAGATAGATGAAGAAATTTTAAGATTAAAAAATGTATGACTATGATCCGTTTCACAGCAATGGAAATATACTTAACACTACACTACTGCCCAGTTGTAAAATAGCTAAAATGGTAAATTTCATGTTGTATTTTTTTACTACAATTTTTAAAAAGGATGATTGCTGAATTTCACTCTAGTAGTTAGATCATAATGTATGCTTTCCAGGAAATCTTCCAAGAAGCCATCTGTTAAAATTCCCTCCTAGAGCAGGGATAAATGTCTCTAATTCTAGGAAGGTCAGAGAACCTTCCCAGGTCAGGCCAAGATGAGTCTCTCTTGGAGATTCTGAGGGTGGTGAGGAACCTGGAAATTTTCAGTGAAAGGCAAGACGAGATACTCAAGATTATTCCTACAAGGCACCATGGGAAATCTAAGGTTGTTCGCACAAGCAATGTGTGATGTCCACAACTTTTGGAGGAATACCCAAATGCCCATGAAATCCAATCCTCTGCTTTCAAGGAGTGTCTGGATTAACAAATATATGAAATTGACAATACTAAACTGCATAAAATTAGTGATAAACAAGTATTGTAGATGATAAGAATTCCAGAAGTCTCGAGCGCAAAAGGGGCCCCAAAAGGCTTTCTAAAGACTTCAAGAGTGGACAGGTTTAGAAGGGAGTGTGCTATGGTTTGACTGATTTGTGCCCTCCAAAACTAAGTTGGAATTTGCCATCGTGGTCGTATTCTGAAAGGAGTCTTTAAGAGAAGAACGGCTTAATGGATTAACATAGAAGTAGCAGCTTTGTTACAAAAAATGAGCTGTCTCTGGCTAGTTTGCTGTCTTCCCATGTGACGCTCTCTGCCATGTTCTGACGCAGCAAGAAGGCCCTCAGTGCCTCCTCCTCTTCCTCCTCATCCTCCTCCTCTTCCTCCTCCCCCGTCAGTGCTAGTGATTGGACCCAGGACCTTGCACACGCTAAGCGCACATTCTACCACTAAGCTACACCCACGGTCCCACACATTAAAGCAACAGAAAACGAACTAAGACACAGGGAATTTATAAAATGGTTTGCTGGAATTCACAGAGTTCTAAGGATCAGACACTGTATCTGAGAAAAGTGCCACCTATCACATTGTGTTATTATAGTGACTGAATACACAAAGCTCCTGTGGCTAGAAACCAATAAATGTCCTCGGAGTTCTAGCTATAATTTCATCACTTCTCTTGTCATATAGACGTAATCATCTCCATTTAAACATCTCAAATTCTAGATTCACACAAAAGTCTTAAATACTACAGAAAACTTCCATATACCCTTCATCCCGCCTCCTCTGATTCTGTATATAACCACAGTACAATTATCAAAGACCAAAACTTAACATTGACGCAGCAGTTTTAACTACAAAGCAGACCTTATTCAAATTTCATCAGTTTTTCTGCTAATGTCCTTCTTCTGATCCAAGACTCAACCTAGCAAACCACACTGCATTTGCCGAGTTTCCCGAGTCTCCTTCTGCAACTGTATCCAGTCTGCCATGTTGCTGGTGACTTGGCACTTTGAAAAGTCCTGGTCAGTCACTGGTCCCTTGATCTCAGTTTGTCTGATGCTTTCTTATGGTTAAAGTGAACTTATGCAATTTGGGCAAACATACTAGCAAAATGAGGTTCGTCTTTCTCAAAGCATGATATTCAGTTATGGGATCAATTTTCAAGATGTATTGTATTTCCATATAACCTACACACATCCTCCCATATACTTTAAGTCATCTCTAGGTTACTTATAATTTGTCAATGTCATGTAAATAGCTGTTATGTGCTGAGCATGGTAGCACACACCCGTAATCCCAGCACTCAGGAGGCTGAGGCAGGAGGATCATTGTGAGTTTGAGGCCAGCCTGGGCTACATAGTCAGTTCAATGCTAGCCTAAAGTATATAATAGACCCTGCCTCAAAAAAAAAAAGTAAAATAAAATAGCTGTTACGTAATATTGTTTAGGGAATAATGACAAGAAAAAAGTCTGTACATGTTCATACAATGGGTTTTTCAAATATTTTCATTTTGAGATTGGTTGCCAGTTATGGAGGCCTAATGGACTGTAATTACAGAAGGATCAGCTAGGTCAGGGGTTGGCAAACCTGTGAAGGTCCAGTAAATATTTCAGGTTTTGTTGGCCTACAAAATTCAGGACTTTGCAATTCTTGTCACCAGGGTCAGTTGTATAATTTGTAAGACCCACTGCAAAATAAAAAAAAATAGGGTCCCTTGTTCAAAAAAATATTTTTCCCAGTGCTGGGGATTAAACCCAGTGCCCCCTACGCACTAGGCAAGCTTCTACCATTGAGCCACCTCCCCAGCCCAAAAAATATTAAGAATCTTCAGATGGCTAGAGCAGAGCATTAGGCTAAGCACAGGGATCTTCCAAGCTGAGGGCTTTGGGCAATTGCACATTCCCACAGGTGAAGCTACACCCTTCTGTTGCGGCTGTTTGGCTCCACCACAGTAGCACAGAAGAAGCCATAGACAAGAAAACCAACAGGCAGGTACAGGGGTGGCAGGGTTGACCTGGGTCTGTTGTCTGCAATTTTGGAGCTAGGCCGTCTTCTAGTACGTCAGTGTTCTCCTTAATGTTCAGAAAGCTACTTTAAACACAAAATGAAAGTGTATATTTGCTAAATAATCACTAACTCCTAAGTATTCTGGTACATTTTATTTTTATTGACATTTTTACTTAACGCAAGAGAATGAACAAGTTACACTGAATGGAGAAAAAAACAGGGATGGTAGACCCTCAAAGGACTTCATGTGGTTCACAGCTTCTCTGATATAAGCCTTATTCTGGCTTATCTGTGTTCCGTAACTCCATTCCAGTTCACTTCAAAGAAAACTAATCTGTGAAATTCCACAGTTATTCAAAAAGTAAAGACAGTTTATGTTTGAATCAGAAATCAGGTGGTGTATGATAATATACTTTTCTATCAGAATAACTCAAGAAGGATTTAGAATTCAACTGAAGTTTTAAAAAAAAAAAAAATAGTATCTTCCATCTGCTTTTGCCCTGATGTAATCCTCCAGCCTCAGCATTCCATGTACTCTGCGTGTCTGACCTCCCACTTCTGTCTCTTCCCATGAAGCATTCCAGGCCTTAGCCTCTCTCCACTAATAAAATTAGAATCATTAACAACAACAACATGGTGTACTTAAATTTTATAACGTTTGTGGAAAGCAACCAGCCTAGACACATAAAAGGTAGTCAAAAAATGTTTCCTTTCTACTTTTAAAGATAAAACTACATAAAACCAAAAACCGAAAAAGACAGCCTTAGTTTATCAGAGGAGTTTTAGAAAATGCTTCCTGGCATTTTTTCCAGTCTTAATTGTTCTGGTGCTCGTGGCCATGACTGTTTTAGAAAAACATACGCTGCCCAGCTGCCAATGCAAACCTGATTACCTCTAAATTAACAACATGGAGGAGGCAACGCTCGCAGCTGGAGAGGCCCCTGCGCAAGACAATATCCCCAACATTTGTAACTATTTATTTTGTTATAAATATCTTTACGTAATCATAACAAAAAGTCTCTGGAGCGAGGGAAAGAACAACAAAACAATAAAGCTCACCACTCCCATTTCTTTGTTCTCAACAAGGCACTTGCAGTAAATATCATCTAAATCCAAACTGTTTTTCTTTTTCGATCCTCTGGCTCGGATGACATGGAGCCCTTCGGCAGAAAAGGGGACCCGGAAGGGAAGGCTGCAGAGCACCCTCGGCAGGCAAGGAGCTGGCGTTTCCTGTCTGTGCGCCTCGTCTCAAACACGGACTGGGGGGTAAGGGATCATTTTCTAGAAAGAGCCTTTCTTTCAACACGCACCGAAAGGAAGAAAGAGAAAAACGGTGTAGATAAGCAGGGTCTGAACAATTTTTGGTTTGGCCTAAACGAAGACTAACATCTGAGTTCTGGAGAACAATTAGTAAATCTATCAGTTTTGTTGAGCTCAGGTTCAACTACTTCTCCCCACGCTGTGTAGGAACTTCCCAGAGATCCAAAAACAGCTATCTAGAGCGGCTTTGCTTAAGTCTAGCGTTGTCGAGGAAGCAAGATACATTCTTATGAAACCTTGCAGAACTGAATACTGCTTGAGAAGCTAGAGACTAATGCTTTAGGTCTGGAAGAAGGAAAAGGATTGGGGTAAATTACAACTGTAAGCAAATGACCTAAAATAGTCCTTCCTCCTATGAAACGGGTTTAATAATGCCCACCTCGTTGTGAAGAGTAAATGAGATTGTGAAAGTGCCCAACACATAGGAGGCCCACCAATATTACCTGAATCTAAGAGAAACTGCAGAGTCCGTTACGTAGGAAGAAGAGTCTGTGCACAGGGCACGTCTTTAAAGGCCTGGGGTTGAGCCTTGGAGCCGGCCGCGGCGGGGAGGGGCTACGGAGCCAGGTGAAGCGGTGTGTGGCTGATCGCGAAGGCGGGAGAACTTTCTGTCGGACTTGACGTGTTAAGGCAGAGGCAGCTGGCTTGTCTGCAACTGTAGGGGCTCCTTATCCACCTGGACACAGGTAGATTACGGTCTCTCCCTTGCCACTAAGCTCGGCCATTAACAAATTTTAAAGACCCCACCGGCCAAACAGGAGAAAACACATTCCCCACAGAAACCTCTAACGCGTGTTCTTTCTTCCTCTTTTCCGGTGTCAGCGAACGTGCACGGAACCGGCAGAGGAACTTTGAAAGTTGTGTGTTACAGATGCCAGAACCTCAGTGTGTCGTGCTACTGTCGGCCGAGCCTCACTCCGACCTCGAACCATCTTGGACGGGGAAATAAACTTCATCCTGCTGAGGCGTTTAAGTCTTTTTGCTACCGAAGTTTGAAATGACTACAGAGCCACATGCTGAAAGCAGTCTGACAAAATGGCATACCCGCGAGTTAGGAAATGCCTTCTTCACTTTCTCGTTGCTGAGATACAATATTTGACACCCACAACCTAAAAGAAAAAAGGTTTATTTTGGCCCACACTTACGGTCCATGGTCAGCCAGCTCCGACGCAGAGCAGGGTGGCCCGGGGGCCACCAGGCAGCAGACACGGAGGAGCTGGGCAGGAAATACACGCTCTGGGTCACGACCCTAGTGACCTACCTATCTGCCTCCCAAAAGCAAGTCAACTGTGTCACCCCACTAATTCGGCCACCTTCCAAAAGTGCCGCCAATGCGCACACGAGGCCTTTTGGGGACGTTCTCGATCTAAACCATAGCAAGAATGGTCATAAAATAACTAGTGCTTACTGGGTACCCATCAAGTGCTTTATATAATAACTTAGAGAATTCTTACTGAGAACTGTTCTAAACTCTATAAATATTAACTGAGTTTAATTCTCTGCTATAGTTCTCTAGCAAGGTTGTGGAATTTCCTAGCTCTATTAGGTAGGTACCGTCATTATCCACAGTCCACAGACAGATAAAGGCATGAGTGTTTCACTTGCTCAACACCATGTAGCTGTGTGTAAGATCTCACGTGTTTCTTTGAACAACTAACTCTGTGAGGTAGGTGCCCACCATCCCCACTTTGCAGATGGGAACACTGAGACTGAGAGGACAAGAGGTAACGCTGCTAGAAAGTTGTGGCTGCTGCAGCCTGACCCCCAGGAACTTCAAGAGCCACTGTCCTTTCTCCCACCACCCTCCTCCCAGGTCTGGAGTCAGGACAGGGGTCTGCAGACCTGTAAGGACTTCAGAGACGGGGAGAAGACTATTTACAGTTAGCCTCAGTGCTGATTATGCAGTGGGTTCATCTACATCTCCTCCACCTTTCATTAGATCTAGTAGGACCTTCCCACAGAATAAATAGCAAACTTGCAATTTCACTAATCTGTGTGACTCCCACAGGTGTTGCATTCCCCGAGGGCACTCAAAGGCTTTTTTTTAAGCTTTCTCCCATGAAAATGGCTGTAATGGAGACTGAGGGCCTCCTAAGGAAAGGACTTAGCAGAGATGGGTCGGTGAACAAATTTTTAAGAAAGCACTTCTAATCAATTGCTCTTTTTTCTCTTTTAAAGAAAATCAGTACCAATGACACAAAAAGACATTGCAGGTGGGTTCCCCAGCAGCGGCCCTTTGTGAGGGAAACAGAGTGAGTACAGACAGTGCAGGGAGATTCGCCTTCGATTGGACCCCCTTTCTCCACCTGCGTGGCCTCCTCGGTGGCTACTGCTCTCCATATACATCCACCCCCATGTCCTGTAGGTAACTCAAGATGGATTTATGTAAGTCATTTCCAGTCACACTGATTGATTACATAGTAGCATGAACAAACCTCAATCCATTACTTCAACAGCATTTGTCTTTTAAGGCTTTTGTCTTGTCTGATCTGGGGGCAAAAATCCATGGTACCCGACTAATTCAATCTCATGTAGTCCCTCACAGACTGACAGCCAGTAATCTAAAAAGCCTCTACCAGAAAGACTTATTAAATCACATTTATTAGTTTTGGGGTGCTTTTTTTGTTGTTTTGTTTTGTTTTGTGTGTGTGTGTGTGTGTGTGTGTGTGTGTGTGTGTATGTGCTAGGGATCAAACTCAGGGCCTTATCCTTGCACGGCAAGCACTCTATCCACTGAGCTAAATTCCCAGCCTATTAGTTTATTTCTTTATTCACCAATGGATTCATTCAGGGCAGGGACTCTGTCTTACTCAAGTTTTTAATCATAGAGTTTACCAAAGTTCTTGGCAAGTAGAAAATATTCAATAAATATTTGTTGTATGAAATGAATAAATGAAACAAGAGAGTTGATGGATTAAAACCACACACTCTTGATTTCTGTCCCTGAAATACTGTCTCACACATACACACACACACCCATTACCACCATAACATACATGCACATACAAGTCCATACGTACACAGACACTACACACATGTACCCCTTCCATATAATATATATGCACACACGCACACATACACACCAAGCACGAACATGCTATACATATCACACACATGGTTTCATGAGTACTGGCTCATAAATAGCTACAAAGGATACTGCTTGGGATAAGTGGAAAAAAGAGATGCCTGTTCTTGTCACTAAATTCCTGCAGAACATCTGGAACAGGATTCTCCCATCCTTCCCCTTCACTGGCTGGCTTGGACCAAGGTTCATTCTTGCTTCTCCCTGGGCCTCAAGTCAGCACCAATCCTCCCACTGCTCAAGATATTCGGCTATATAGATTGTGTTTCTACCAACACTTAAATTCCCTCCAGCTAGGTTGGGGATGTAGCTCAGCGGTAGACCCCTTGTCTAGATGTGTGAGGCACTGGATTAATCCCCAGCACCACAGAGAGGAAGAGAGGGGGAAAGGGGAAAGGGGGAAAGGGAGAAAGGGAGAGAGGAAAGGACGAAAGACATCTCTGGGGATAATTGTACAAGGATCTGGCTTTAATCCTCATCAGCATCTAAAAAAAAAAAAAAGAAAGAAAAAGAAAGGCCCTCCAGTCAGCAGTAAATGTTCTAAATATTATAGCCCTCACTTCTGTCATCCTGGATAAAATACCCTTACCTCCTCTCCTATCCTCACCTCTGGTGATGGAGTTTTTAACAAGGTGCTGTGAAAAGCCACTGTATATTTAATGGAGGTATTACAGTATTTTTTACACTAAAACTAATGATGTCCCAAGTAAATAAAAACAGAATAGTAAAAGAGAGGAGAATAGAAAGGGGGAAGGGGGAAAAGAAAGAAGGGAAAAAGGAAAGAAAGAGGAAAGGGAAAAATGGGAAAATATAAATAAACTTGCTGTAAATAGGGAAGGGGGGAGCAGAAGGGAGGGGTGGGGAAAAGGGCGGGAACCACGATACATCATGTACAGGTACAAAATAACCACGATGAATGTGAACATTATATATACAATGTACCAATACATGTTCTTGATTTTAAAAAGCAGACTAGTAATAGCTGGCATGTTTGAGGCCCTTATGAGATGCCGAGGCTTCACATTCGCCACTTCGTTTAGCTCTCCCAGCAATTTGTGAAGCGAGGTACTGTGTGACTGTTATCGTCCCCTCTTTATAGGTGAGGAACGGAATCTCGGAGGCATTAAATTGCCCATGGTTACATAATGGGCAAGCGGGGACCAAAGTCCATGAAATCAAAGAACAAAACAAATGGTCTTACTACCAATATGCCGATTATTCTAAATATGCCAATTAGCTGATAGAGTATCAGCTTAGAGTCCACAGACATGGCTTTGAATTCTAACTTTTGCCACAGGCTACTTCAGGCAAATTCTTTAACCTTTATGTTGTCTCATCTATGAAGTTCAGATAATAGTAACTGATTTATAGGTTCATTTTAAGAGGTAAAGGAAGTAAGTTTTTTAAGAACTTACTTTAAGAAGTAAAATATTTCTGAAGAAGTAAAGTACTTCATTTTAAGAAGTAAAGGAAGTAAGTATCTTATTGTGATAGTACCTGGCACCACAAAGAGGTCAGTAATGTTTCTTCATTTTTCCCACAGTAGAAAGTGCCCCTCATCCATTGACCAAATGTCAGACGGAAATACATTACATTCTCCATCTGTGTCCCCAGAAAAGCAGACTGTCTCAACCTGCTGATCAAATCAAGCCACTAAAGACAAAATTCGGTATTTCTGTCCCAAGAGACGCACAAGGTAGATAGTCTATACCAGACACACTGCAGAAAAGCAGGGACGGAGGTTTGGGGGTGCACACCAGGCCAACCATTGGCCCCCACTCTAGAAGCTTTTATTCAGAGGTCACGCCTCCTCTTGCTGATTAGATCATGGATACTCTGCGTGTAATGTATTGGCACAATATAGTTCAGAAGCCAGTGAGTCTCAGCTCTTATAGACATAGTCTAGATCAGCAACAGAAATTTTGGATAGTGTAAAGTGAGATAAAAGATTTGCTTGTTTGGAGCTGTAGCTCAGGGGTCCAGTGCTTGCCTAGCATGCATGGCACCTTGAGTTTGATTCCCGGTACAAAAAAAAAAAAAAGAAAGAAAAAGAAAATGTGTGTTTATGTGGAAGCAGAGTCAAGAATGATTATGTCTGATAGTAAAATAATTTAAAATGTTGATTTCTTATTCTTGGGTTTCAGTTACTTGACTATTTACCAAAAAGCAGGTTTTTCATCTACTGTATGGAGCCCACCACACCAGTTCTTGCTATCCATTTAGACATAATACAGATGAACACATACTGAAATACGATACTGTTTCTTGTCTCAAGAATCGATGGGTCTGAAATATAATGAGGGAATTTCAGGCAGGCAAATGCAAACAGAACCATCAGTCTCTTTAAACCTCCCTTCCATGCTGAGGTTCTTATTTAACCGACAGAGATATGGTAATACTTCCCTGTATCAGGAATTAGTGATTTTTTAAAAACTCCATTATAGAAGTAGTGACCACAGATTGTATACATGCACAGTATTTAACCCGATGCCAGCATATGGTAAGCGCTCAGGAGCTTCAGTTAGTTACAAGGCCTGCAGGAAGACTTGAAGTGGTAGATGTATGTTTCCTGTGTGTCAGGCACAAGCTATATTTGTTCATATACATTTCTAATTTCAAATTAAGGCCTATGCATAGATCAAGAATTACCCTCACCATTTTACAAATGAGGATACACATGCAGTGAGATAGCAAGTCTGCAGAGTGATAGAGCTGAGGATTTGGGGACTTGAACTGATTCCAGAATGTACACGGGCCCTGCTCTGGGAGACCAGGTTGTGTGAGCAGGATTAACTGCGAAACCAGCAGGCTTGTATCGAGACTATGATGGCCTAGCCGGGTGGCGTGGTGCACATTTGTAACCTCAGTGCTCTGGGAGCTCACGCAAGAGGATCCCAAGTTGAAGCCCAACCTGGGAAACCTTAGTGATGTGATAAGACTGTCTCTCAAAATAAAAATAAATTTAAAAGCCTGGGGATGTAGCTCAATGTGAAGGCCTTGGGTTCAATCTCCAGTACTGCTAAAAATAGAAAGGAAAGAAAAGAAAACGATTAGGACAACCAGAAACCTGCTCTATGTTACATCAAAGGAGATCGGCTCCCTGGCCATCTTGGCCTCTTCACTCCCTTCTCCGCTTTCCTCGTGTCTCTGCCATCTCCCTTCCTGTGTGAGAAGCAGAGAGCACCTGGGGCAGGAAACTGGGAGCTGGGTTTAGACATGGCCTTGGGTAACAGACATGTACAATTCTTTTTTCAGTGCTGGGGATCAAATCCGTGGCTTCACACATGCCGGCTAGACAGGCACTCTACCACTGAGCTGTCTTCCAGGCCCCATGTGTGCTTTTCTTCTTAGAGAGGCAATGCCCTGGCATAAAAGATGCCATGAGTTGCCAAAATCCAGGAGGGCATTTTCCTGTTTGCTGAGACTGATATTCATGTACATAGATTGCTATTCTTTGAAGATGGTCTGCTTTGTTTACAATTATGCCCTACTCATTAGCCAACAGGGACTTTGGGAGTAGAGTATTCTGGGAATACTTCCTGTCAGGTTTTTCCCAGCCTCTCTTTAGAATGCTCCACAATCCACTTTGCAGCTCTGGGTGGTCTGATGCGCCCAAAGGGACTCTGCTTTTGTGCGCAAAAGGATTCCCAGCACTCAACCTCAAAAATAGCTCAGGGCTTAATAAAATCTCATTGCAACCATGCCTGTTGTTGCTTAAAAACATGTCTGGCCTGGTTTCTACGAGTCACACATAAAGAATTACTTTGCTACTGGCTTTTTAAATTATATGTCACTGTTGGGTACTGATCTGTAGGTTTGTTCTGGAAATGCTGAGAAGTGGGATAGGCGACTAGGATTCTTCTATCTGGGTGAGGAGCCCCCAAGCCTCCAAGGGGAAGCAGCAAGGGACTTTGGTCTTGACAGAGAGACACGGGGAGACTGAGATTAGCACCCCTGAGCTGACGAGGGAAGCAAAGGCTGCCCTGCTTTCCTGAGAGAGCAGGGGAAGAGGTGAGAAAGAAGACAAACATTACCAGAAACTTCCCCAAAGGAAAGGCAGCAGAGGGCAGTCTGAGACAGGGACCCACAGAGACGGACTGTGTTTGGAGTTTGGAGTGTCACAGGCATTTTTAAATGCCACACACGATGGGGTCTCAAATGGCGTCTGGCCCTGGCCCTGGCCCAGAGAAGCCTCAGGGGAGACAGTGTACCTAATAAAAGCCAGACTCACCTCTGCAAACCTCAAAAGATCCATGTGGTCACTGAGGGACAAACTGAGACTGCCATGTCAGAGGACACAGCAACAGCTGGTAATACAGGGTTTGACCGAAAACTATGGTGAGTGTTTAAATTTTAAGAATTTAGTATAGCGAGGTTGGGGATTTAGCTCAAGTGGTAGAGTGCTTGCCTAGCAAGCACAAGGCCCCAAGTTCGACCCCCGAGACCCCCCCAAAAGAAGAATTTATTGTAGTACAAGACACATCGCCATCCCCCCAAGACACTCCCCCTCCCTTTGAACACATTTGTGCCACCATACTTGCCACTTTCTGAAGCAGTTCTGGAAGTCCTCTTTCGAGAGTCTTCCGCCCTGAAGTCCTGAATCAATCCAAAATGTTTACCTTTCATGGTCATTTTGACTCTGGGGAAGAGCCGGAAGTCACACAGTGCCAGATCCAGTGACTAAGGGGGATGAGGACACACCGTCATGTTTTAACGAGCCTGCCTTTCTGTTGGATGACAGCGGCAGCATTCATCGTATTTTTATCATGCCTCACAAAGACACGGAAGACATGAAAGAGAATTTCCAGAACGGCCTCAGAAAGTGGCCAGAAACAGAGGGACAAGAGAAATAAGAAATGGAAGGAAAAAATGGAAACAGAGCTTTTGTAAATAAGGAGGGAGGAGGGGGAAGGGAGAGGAATGGGAAAAAAAGAAGCAACAAGGTATATCATGTACAGGTACAAATCCCCTATGATGAAAGTTATCACTATGTACATCTAAAATGTACCATTAAAATAAAATTAAAAAAAGAAAAAAGAAAGAAAGTGGCCAGAATGACAGGGTAAGTGTGTGGGAGGTGAAGGGGGGTATTTTGAGGGGAATTAATGATAACGTTTATGTTACTCTAACAAATTTATCCACCACATATTTCAATCACACCATGTAGCTTTGATTATAGGTCACCTCCAAGCATTCAGTGAGCTGCCTGGACACTCTGGAAAGGAGGTGAGGAGGCACCGTGAGAGTCTGGGAGATGAAGCGGGGACTGCTGTTACTGGTACCCAAGTCACAGTGGCACCCCTGGCCTGGCTCTGGGATGTCCAGATTTCTTAATACCTGTGACACTGGAGAAGACTAGCTCAGCCCCTCCCTTCCTGCCACTTGTGCTCACCCCATCTGAGATCCCCACAGGCCTCCATCTTTTCTCCTCTCTGATTCTGACCCTCCCCTGAGCCCCTCTGCCATCTCCCAGTTCTTCCCTCAGCCAGAGCTGTGCTGCCACGTACCCCAACTGCCCACTCCACACATGGAGCCACCCCACACTTGGGGTCCCAGCCCTCTCACTTTCCACAAGTGTCCTCAAAGAAGCTCTTTCTGGAAAGTTCTGTGAGCACTCCACGGGTGGGGCAGGTGCACACTGAGAGCTGACTGTGCCAAGCAGACCTGGAGCAGGGATCAAAAGTGAAGCTCCCCGTCCACGGAAGCTGTTGTCCAGATGTCCAGTGCAAGGGACTCTAGAGGATAGGCTGCTGGCACGCGGGGTGGGGGGCAGAGTACTGAAACACAGCTATTAGAAAGGGGCTTGCCACAGGGCAGCAGTGTCACCTCCTCGAGAAGGCATGACTAGAAGCAACCAAAATGTGAACTTCCTCCTGACCCTTCTAGGTCATTTGCCTTTAATATTTTGTAACAGCTGGAGTTTGCATCCACATTCAGAATCTCTCCCCTTCTGCTTCCCTGTCAGTCTGTCTTGCTTTGGGCATCTCTGTTCTATTCCTCTCTTACAACCCTTAGATAACTGGTCCTCCTAAGAAAGTGTCTTCCGTACACAATGTCTCACCCATTGTAAACACTTGAAAATCCCCCCTCAAAAGGGGGAGCCTAGAAGAATCCTTGCAATACAGAGATGCTTTTCACATCTAAAGAGCAGCCTAGATTCCACAGCCTTTCTGAGGCCTGCTTTCTGCAGACTGCAGTGGGCAGTTCTGTCTCAGGGCTCTGCAGAGTCTGTGAAGGCAAATGAGACACACAGCTAGAAGCAGAAAGAGCAGGACCATGTCCCCCTGCCGTGCTCCCATGCTGAATCTTCACACCTCTGTCCTGGGTGGCAGCCCTGGCTTCGCATCCGGGGGCCCAAGGATTGGGCCAGATTACAGGAGTGTTCGAGGATGATGGAGCTGGAGAAAACTGACATAAGGGGTATCATGGTGATCATATTGCAGCCAAGTATCCACCCAGATGTGGGACAGAGTCAGAGGAGAGAGCAGGGAAGGTGGGCCTCAGGATAGCACCACTTCTGCTGTGCTATATAGACCCTTGAGAATGCCTATTTTTAAGAAAGAAAGAAGCAAGAGGGTTTGATGGGGCTTTAATAAGTTTCCCCAAAAAATTCAAGTGTTGGGTGAAGGCTGCACGGCAAGCAAGCTGGTTCTTGCGTCCCCATGCCCCTGCCAAGCTTTGGGCCCGCCTGTGTCAGTAGCCACAGCCTTCACCCCCCTGGCCGGCTGGGCAGTCCTCCCTAACCTGTAGGTTTCTTTGGAGAAGGCCCAGGGTGCGAGCTTAGGGAAGTGGAGCCTGGGATGAGGAGAGGATCTCATTAGTTCCCCAGGAAGTGGCGTTCACTGCAGTTAGAGACACAAGCCCCGCTCCACCCCTCATAAAGGCATGTGTTTGTCTTGAATAAATGCTGAAACTAGTCTTCATGTTTTTCCCTCAATTCACAACCCCATTATTTCATGAATAAAATGATAACTACAAAGCCCTCAGACTTTTTCAGGATTTGGCCTGGGGACAGACCCTGCAGCCTACGTGATAGCCAAGGACTACACTCACGACAGGAAGTCACACAGGCCATAGGGCTGCCCCTCCCCCACTCCACAGCGCGCGCGCGCGCACACACACACA
Source organism: Hystrix cristata (assembly GCA_004026905.1). Classification (NCBI taxonomy): domain Eukaryota; kingdom Metazoa; phylum Chordata; class Mammalia; order Rodentia; family Hystricidae; genus Hystrix; species Hystrix cristata. The sequence goes on along the minus strand of PVJO010005615.1, from coordinate 30,940 downwards.
CACCTGCCCTGTCTCTTCCTGCAAAAAGAGGAGTTTGGCTGCCCTTGGCCTCCCCCATCCTGCTTTCCCCAAAAGGCTGGAGTCAGCCTCTGTGCTGAAGGAGCAGGGACTCTCACTCTCCCAGCTCTGCGTCAAATCACAGCTTTCCTCCATATGCCGCTAATTGCCCTCTCACCTTGGGAACCTGCTAGATTTCTATAAGCTTCTGTTTTCTTATCAGTAAAAGAGAGATAACAGTACCTATTTCCAAGCAGTGTTATGATAAAGGACCATCATAAAGCAAGTGCTTGAAAAACGTGTAGCTATTATTGTTAAAGTTTATTATTTCCTCAATGTGATTCTACCCAGTTACATAACTGAAGTAGAACACTACTCATTAGAGCCTTCAGATAACAAAGGATTCAGCTTCCATAAATTTTTTTGCCTAAATCAATATCCATTTTCACTTCAGGCCACGATTCACTTCAGAAAATGATTCTAGATCATGTTAGAACAATTTCCGACCTCACCAAATAACCTGGCACTTTGATCATTTAGCATCTTTCATCACTCTGAACAGTACTTACCCTGCACTGGGGCGGAAGTCATATTGGGCTGTCAAAACAACCAAAACCAAAACAAGGCCCAATAGAGCAGCGTGTGTCCTCGCAGTTTTCCTAAGGGAAGGGGAGAGAAAAGCCCAGGTAGAAAGGAATGGTTTTGTAAACTGATGGAGATTTTTCCACCTGTGGCTCCAGCAGGTTAGAATAAAGAGGTCATGGAATGGGGGTGCTTTTCAGCAGTGAGCGGAGATAGTCACTTCCGGGATTTTTACCCTGAATGGAGAGAGGCTGCCCAGCAGGGAAATGCAACTTTGGTTTTGTGTCTAAACTCACAAGATGAACTGGAGTACGGTTTTTGATCTATGAGTACAAGCGAGTACAAGCTGGTGTTGGAAACCCCCTTTCTTTCTCATCTCAGAAGTATTACAGAAGTATTGCAAAAATCTCTTTCATTCAGGTAGAAAGCACATACTAAACATTAAGGACCGAAAAAGGAAATGCTAGAGTGGGTTCTTATCATGCTTATTCATTGCACTCCTTGATCACCTACTACTACACGAAGTCGTTCATCTATCTACTTAAATCCTCCCCATAGCTCTGCAGGACGAGTTTTACCATTCCCACTATACAGGTGAGGAAACTGAAGTTCCAAAGTCTCGGGTCACTTGTACAGTCACGTTAGCACTTGGGAGGCAAAGCAAAGATCAGGACCCAGGTTCCCCAGATTTGTACTTTTTCCAAAGAAAGGCAATTGCATATAGAAATACTTCTCAATTGTAAAATATTATAATTTAAAGGGGGAGATTTAAGATAGATCTTTGTTTTAAAGACAAGAGAACTAAACTCACAGAGGCAAAGTCATGTGCTTAGGAGGATATAACTAGTTAGTAGCAAAGCCAAGGCTAGAATCTAAGATTCTTGCCACTACTCTTTTTGGGGTGTGGGGGGTTCTGGGGATTGAACTCAGGGCCTTTGCTTGCTAGGCAAGTTCTCTACCACTGAGCTAAATCCCCAACTCCTCCACTACTCTTTCTCTTTTTTTTTTTTTTTTTTTTTGGAGTAACAGGGATTGAACCAGGACTTTCACACTTAGCTACATTCCCAGCCCTTTTTTTATATTTTGAGACAGTTTCACTAAGTTGCTAAATTGACCTGGCTGGGCTTGAATTTGTGATCCTCCTACTTCTTCCCACAGTGCTGGGATTAAGGGTATGTGCCACTACACCCAGCTTTGTTTTTTTAAATAAATTTTATTGTGTATACTTAAGGTAAACAACATGATGTTATAACACACACACACAAACATAGTTACTATAGTGAAACAAATGAACATATCCATAATTTCACATAATTATTTTTCCCTCTATGATAAAAGCTATAATTTACTTGCTCAGTAAAAATCCTGAATACGATACACTACTATTAACAAAAGTTGTTATGTCACACATCAGATCTTTTGACTTATTCATCATATATACGTGTGTGTATGTATATATATATATATATGCTATTTTGTATCCTTTGATCTAATTGTATGTTATGTATGCTTGTTACAGTGCCCTGCACAGAGTTTTAAAACAAAATCACCTTCGTTTAATTTTTTAGTTAAATTTACTGATTGGGGCCAAGATTTATCAATCATTGATATAGAACCTAGAGAACAGTTTCAATTTTTACATAGAGTTCTGTATTCTCTAGTTCTTGCGTTACGGTTTGTATCATTTTATTTATATGTGAATTAGCAACCAATTTTGTTAAGGTGTGTTTTTAATTTTGCTGGGGGTCCCGGGGATTGAACTCAGGTCCTGGTGCTTGCTAGGCAAGCGCTCCACCACTGAGTTTATCCCCTTAATTATCTTTATTTGCAGAAAAATTAATATGCACAAATCCATGAAAAATATGGCTACCTGGATCCAAAAAAAATCTGCCCTACCCCATGATACACCTTTAGCGGCCTTGTTATTATTTTAGCACTCACTCATTGAACACTTAACTAGAACCTCACACCGAGGTCAGCATTTAATGTGTCTTGTCTGCATTAATCCCGAAGCTCAAGCTGTGAGCGAGGTGTGATCGCCTCCATTGCTCACAGTGGGGTGAGGAGCTATAAGAAAACAGTCGGATGAATGTCAGCTTTTCAAACTCGAATCAAATGAAAGAAATTTTCTTAAGGGATTCTAGTCTGTGGAAATCTCATGGAAGTCTTTCTAGATGTTGTATTTATTTCTTTTTCAGAGACTCATTTAAGGGAAAAACAAAGTCTTCAAAAGTGAGAAGAAAATTCAATTCTTTTGCTAACAGTTTCACTGAGGCATAATTAATATACAAGAATCTGTACATGTTTAATTATATGATTTGATAATTTTGAAAGGAAAACTTAATTCTTCACTTCCTTTCCCTCTAAAACAGTCTTTCTTTCTAAAAAATAATAATGTTTTAATTACTTGTTAGACACAAACTAAAGTCTTAAAGTCCACAGGAAGTTCACATCCTCAGAAAAGATTTTTTTCTCGTGGAAGGGAAATTTCTTTGGTACATGGGAGGAGCAGGAATTGAAGTCTTTAGAAAAGTTCCTTCCTTCCCCTTCCATTTTCTTGCAAAATCTCTTCTTCACTCCCCGGGCTTCACTGCCTTGCCTCACCTTGTGTGTCTGGAGGACAGAATTCTCTCACTGATGGCAAGTCACTCCCTTCCACTTTGCATCTGATTAATTCCACGTCTTTAATTCACAAAAATGCTTTGTCTCGCATCCCAGGTCTATGTGTTACTTTGTGTGCTCTGAGACTGGAGTAAGGGTACTGATTTTATATGCCAAATTAAACTCACGCAGATGAAAGGGTGCCCAGTGACATAGTCATGAATTAGTGTAGGACACAGAGAACCAGCTAATCCCCTAAAAGCTGCAGAGGCCTGTTTTACACAGTCATTTGATTCAACTGAATATTCTACTTTAAAGCCACATTGAAGTCAAAGTGTTTTCCCAGGCTCTCGGAGTGCCCAGGTCAAGAATGCTGACAATCTGCTGTCAGAGAGAGCGGCTGTCAGCGTTACCCCCTATCAACCCTCCTAGTCATCACTCGCATCAGAACAGGCAGGCAACCCGCTGCCTTGTGACAAGTGCTGTGACTCCGGGAGGGCGCCAAGTGCTATGAATGAAACTCTGGAAAAGGTCATTTTCTCTTGGGGGAATATTGGCATCCCTCGAGCACATACATAATTTTGAATTTAAAAATAGATTACTGAGTACATAGGGATGCACCCCTCTCCCTCCCTCCTGAGAGTTCGGAAGGCTTCTCCAAGTTGAGCCCTTTAAGTCCAGGAAGCACACGAGAAAACCTGTCTGGTTTGGGGATTTCAGTGTCATGGGTAAGTGAAATCAGTCAATCAGCCCTGTTCTTTATCATTTCATTTGGGGCGTACAAACCGCATTCACCTGGTTCCTGGAAAGGGCAGCAACATGCCTTACCACACAGCACCCAGCAGGATCTCACGGATGTCCACAGGTCTGTTGCTCTCAACACACTTTTCCCGGAAGTATTTCCCCGGAAGCCTATACAGAGAGGCTCGGAAAGCCAGTCAGCCACATCCTCAAGTAACTGCACAAACTTTCCAATCACTTCAACATTTTTCAACTCTGCAGATAATTTCAAGACCTCAAGAATGACTGACGAGCTAACTGGAAACATTCCATGAATATTTTAAGAGCCCGGAGATAAAATGAATGCCAATGGCTCTTTAACCCACTTTCTAAATGAATGATTTTCAACAAATTTTCTAAAAATAATATATTCTAACATCTACACTTTAAAATACATCTATTTCAAAATATATTTCTGGTTTCTTCTGTGAATCCTCTTGTTTGAGGTTTTTGGTAGCCTCTGTGGATTATATTTGAAAGGACTAAATTAGGGCTTTCTTTTTTAAAACTGCAGAATTAGTTTTTTCCAATAGCTGTAACACCTTTAAGAAAACTTTATATAATTAAAATGAAAATTTATACTTTGGGGTAAAAAGATGTGATGAATCTTTTTTATCTTGATGCTGAAAAGCTTAAAGATGGTGTCTAAAAGCTTCAAGCAATTATTTGCACCGATAATCACCTTGCATTTTCTAACTTGTCCCCCATGTCTTACGATGTGGTGACACAGTGGAAAGAGCATTAATTAAGAATCAGGGGGCCTGGATTCAGGTTCCAATCTTGCCTTTGACTCTAAATGTCAGTGGGATGTTGGGTAGGTTAACTGATACCACCCGTCCTCATTTTCTTCTTCAGTGGAATGGGCAGGTATGGCTAGTGCTTTGGCATTCCTAAAATGCCATTATTGGCTCTGATTTCAAACTCACCACTCATGTGGGTAGAGGAAAAGTATTATTGTCTAAAAACTTATAGAGAGCAAATATAAACCCAGGTCCACCAGCCATCAAGATAGTCACAAACCCTAAGTCTTCCAGTGACTACTTGGCACTTTCTATTGGCATCAGGAATTTCATCTCAACCTCTGGCAAGAATTCCAATTATTGTGCACTGAGCCAATGTTTGTGGCAAGTATCAAATCCATTCTCATGGCTGCAAATGCTAATATTCTAATATTCGTCTTGCAAGTCTCCTTTGTGGTCAGAAACTAAGAGGAAATCACCAAATGGTCCTCCCACTGAGCCGGAGTCATTCCCTCCAGTAATGATGTTGAAACCCTGCAACAGGAAATAACGAAGGGACCCGGCATCGCCACAGGCCACTGCTCTGTGTAACAGGCAGAGGAGGACTAACCGGCAGAACAGCATGCTCCGAGTGCTGGATGGTAGGTCTGCCTGGTGTCAACCCTCAGATGTCAGTTCACACGATAAAACTGACCAAGCAGCTTTCATAGACCACAGAAGTTACTACGGTAGCTAGAAAAGTATGTGCAGGGGTCATACACACTCAAAAGGTGTGTATTGGGGGCTACTCGGAGAGCCTACTAAAAACGACAACAGCCACGCTTTGCAGAAATGAATCTTTCTTTACAAGCTTAAAGGAAAAAAAGGCCCTAAACTGTTACAAGTCTGGCTCCTTTGACTGTGGTGAGTCACAGAGCTAGTCTGCTCTTTCGAGGCAATGAGTCAGCCCTGACGAGGTAAGCCACACTACTGGTTAGAATTTGCTACGGCAAAGTTCAGAACACTTGCAAAATAACTGAACTGTCAGCCTGAGTAGGAATGAACTGTATGAACTAAAAGCTTCAGGAGAAAACCAGTAGAGGACAGTGACATAATAAAAGCTTTGAAACACCGCCAGAGCCATTTCCTTTTGCTTTCTGTACAATAGTTGAATACTCATTTATCAGTTGCTTTGGAAGCACATGCTGTCTAGTCTTCCTGGACGTCAGTCTGCATTTGCTCGCTCTCTGAAACGACTTTGGCAGGGTTGAGGGTGTGCAGCACAGCTCCACAGACTGCTGTGTCAAGCTTCTGACTGCAGAGTCCACCTAAACATCAAGTGCTCCGGGTAAATGCCCTGGCAGGGAGAAAACCATTCTCATACCTGCTCCATCTCAGACATGGTTAAATCTGACACTGTATCAAGGGTTAATAAAGTGAACTTTTCTGTCCTAGGGTCCTCACAATCCCTTCAAGACAAAACCTGACCAGGATAATCCTCCAACCAATGAGACCTACCTCCAACAGCCACCATGTCCCCTGATAGCACTCTTACCTTGCAGGTAGTAAGCCTAGAATTCCAGGACACTCATGCCAGGAGACTTATTTGCTACTTATTTGCTTTCTGTGTGATCAGTAAGGGCATACAACTGGGTCTACGAGAAAACAACAAAGCAAATAAGGATATTTTGTTGAACAGACTGATATGGCCAGTGAGTTCATTGCTCAGGCTCTCTTGTCAAATAATTCGGGACAACCAGGCGTGGTAGCACACACCAGCACTTGGGAGGTTGAGACAGGAGGATCACTGTAAATTGGAGCCCAGCCTAGCCTACATAGTGAGTCCGAGGCCAGCCTGCACTACAAAGTGAGACCCTGCCTGGGTAGAAAGAACCAACATAATGAAAATGGCTATACTTCCTAAATTACTATACAGATTTAATGCAATTCCATTCAAAATACCATTAACATACATCAAAGAATTAGAAAGGACAATCACGAATTTCATCCGGGACCAGAAGAGACCAAGAATAGCAAAAATAATCCTAAGCAACAGGGGCAAGCCAGGGGGCATCACAATCCCCAACCTAAAACTATACTATAAAGCTACGGTGATGAAAACAGCATGGTACTGGCAAAAAGACAGACCCGAGGATCAATGGAACAGATTGGAGGATGCAGAAACAACTCCAAACACACTCAAATATGTCATCTTCTACAAAGGAGCCAAACACCCTCACTGGAAGAAAGATAGCCTCTTTAACAAATTGTGCTGTAAAAAATTGGCTTGCCACACGCCAAAAACTAAAACTAGATACATGTCTCTCACCATGCACTAAACTAAAATCGAAGTGAGTCAAAGATCTAAACATTAAAACAGAAACACTAAGTTTACCGGAGAATAGACTAGGAAGAACCCTTGAAGACATAGGGGTAGGAAAAAAATTTATGAACAGAACCCAGACTGCATAGGAAACAACACAAAGAATCAGTGCTTGGGACCATGTGCTATTAAAAAACTTTGGCACAGCAAAAGAAATCACCAATACAGAAGAGCGAACACCCACGGACTGGGAAAAAATTTTTGCTAGCTATCCGTCAGACAAAGGTCTAACATCTAGAATATATAAAAAACTCAAAAAAATCAAACCTCCCAAATTTAAAGACCCAGTCCAAAAAAGGGCATCTGAAATGAATAAATATTTCTCAGATGAAGAAACAAAAATGGCAAATAAATATATGAAAAAGTGTTCAACATCACTAGTCATTCGTGAGATGCAAATCAAAACAACGTTAAGATTCCATCTCACTCCGGAAAGAACTACGTTTATGAAAAAAATCAGTGCTGGTGGGGCTGTAGGGAAAAAGGAACCCTCCTCCACTGTTGGTGGGAATGTAGATTGGTCCAGCCACTGTGGAAATCAGTATGGAGATTCCTCACAAAACTACAACTAGAGGTTCCATTTGATCCAGCTATCCCCCTCCTGGGGATCTTCCCAGAAGAATTAAAATCATACCACAGGGATATATGCACAACCATGTTCATAGCAACACAATTTGTAATAGCTAAGTCTTGGAAACAGCCTAAATGCCCAACAACCAATGAATAGCTAAAGAAGATGTGGTTTTTCTATACAATGGAGTACTACACCGCCATAAAAAAGAATAAACTAGAGACATTTGTATATAAATGGATGTACCTTGAGAACACACTCTTAAGTGAAATAAATCAGACACTCATGAGTACACATCGAATTGCTTCTCTGATATAAGAAACCATAACTGTAAATAAGGAAAAAGAGGTGCCATAGATATTATGTAAAAGGAAGATAATATTCAAAAGTTAGGAGATCTAGAAAGAGAGAAGAGAGAAAAGCAGGAAGGGAAATAAAGAAAGAAATGGGAAAGGGAAATCATGGAAAAATATGAATAAATCTGCTGTAAATAGGGAAGGGGGAACAGAAGGGAGGGGTGAGAAGGGGGGAACCAAGATACATCATGTACAGGTACAAAATAACTGTGATGAATGTGATCATTATATGTACAATGTACCAATACACATTCTTAGTTAAAAAGAAAAAAATAAGAAGTTAAAGAAAAAAAAAGTGAGACCTTGTTTTAAAAAACAAAAAACAAATTCTGGACAATAATGAAGTCATATTCATATGATTTTTTCCCATTTTAACATAAATATATGTTTGGCTCAAATTTTACCAAAAACAGGAATTTTCTGATGCTCTTTTTTAGCTACAATAACATCCTCTTTCTTAAAATCAAATTATTAGGATCAGAACACACACATGAGGGCTGGGGATGGGGCTCCAAGGTAGAGCACTTGCCTAGTGTGTGGAAGACACTGGGTTCAGTCCTAACACGGAGGTAAGGGGCAAGTGCAGGAAGACTCTTTTAGAATACACATATGGGTAGGAATATATAATACCTAATTTCTTTTAAAATGATATCTGGATAATAATACTGTTTTCATTTCGATAATGCTTTAATGTAAGGAAAGTCATCATGGGTGGCTCTGGCACTTGAACACATGTAGTTCCACTGCTACTTCCTGGACCATTCATAATCACTCCTCATGGGCAAGGCTATTGTTCCCACCTCCACACGCACAAGTGGAGAAGGCTCAGAGGGATTAAGTGACTGCTTAATGCCAAGAGGCTACAGAGAGCCAGAACTAGAAGCCCAGTCGATGTACTTTCCAACAAGAGGTATGCCAAAAGATGTGTACCACAGCAGTCCTAATCACAGAAACTCGTTAGATGGCAATAGGCAAGTGAATGAAGTATTATTACATCAATTCAGTAGGATATCATGTGTCATTAAAATTAAGTCTTTGAAATATAATCGTGAGGATCACAGGTACTATTTACCAAATGCTTCCTTCGTGACAGAAATGTGACAGCCCTTCATGTGAACTGCCTAATTTTGGTTTCACAATCCCATGAGACAGGCACTATCATTGTCTACATTTTACACAGGAGAACCGAGACTAAAATGTAGTAAATCACTTGCCCAAGGGAACTCAGCTAATAAGAACAAGACTACTTGACTCTAAAGCAGAGTTTTTCAACCTTGACACAATTATCATTTGGGGGCAGATAATTCTTTGTTGTGGGGGGTTCTCCTGGGCATTGTAGGATATTTAGCAGCATGCATGTCTACCCAACAGTTGTGAAAACCAAAAATGTCTCCAAATATTGCTAAATGTCTTTGGAGGAACAAAATTTTTCCAGGCTGAAACCACTACTGGGAAGCGTAGGTTTAACCATCATGCTATGTATGCCCTTCCCAACACCAGCTGACTTCCTACATAAACCTGGTGGTAGGAGAGACGACATGGGTAGAGACAGGATTCCCCAAGAAACACAGCCAGAGTCTGCGATTTGGCTGCAAGAGGGTGGGGAGCGATGGGGCGAGGGCAGTGTTCGCAAGAACTTCACCTGTGCTGAAGCCGTGAGAGCAGAATTAGGCAGAGGGCAAGGTGAACCACTATTCCAACTCGTCGAGAGAGACCTCAGCCAGCTCCACAGGGAGCTCTGGAGCTGGGGCAGCTTTTCTACAGTCGTGCTGACTAGAGACAACAAGTCTTTATTAACTCTCCATAGTCCACTCACCGGGATGACAGCCGGATGACACCGGATGACATCTCTCCAAGGGGGGGGGGGGTGTGCTAAGCAACACGGTGCTCCACGAGGACAAGTCGGGGAAAGCATTCACTTAGAGGTGACAGCCACCAACACTCCTGCATTTGTCCCCTCTAAGTGGAGATCTAAGTGACACCACAGCTGCATATGAGAATTTTGATTGTATAACTGTAAACAATTTAAACTATATAAGTACATGGACCAAGACTAGAAAGGAATAAGTTAAAATAGTAAAATAGCAGTGCTGTAATTTATTTGCCTCTTTTTTAAGCAACTAAATACAAGGCTGTCACCATACTAATCATACCATTCTAGCCATTTAAAAACAAGTGCTGAAACCTCAGAAAATTCAATTCAGAGCTTCAAAACACCATGTATAATATATTCATATTACTATAATGATGCTTGAAACTGTTTGTCCTAAAATGCAAGGTGCTTCCTTTTGTAGCAAGGCACTCTTACTGTATTAACTTATTAAGCTGCCTCAAAAACTCTGAGCTAAGTACTTTTGTTTAACTCCATTTTACAGAGAAAGAAATTAAATTCCCAAGAGGTTAAATAATTCAAGATCTACATAGCAATTACTGGCAGAACTGGAATTTGAACCCATGTACCAGGACTCTTAAATCCTGGCTCTTGCCAACCTAGTTTGAACACCTCTTATATAATTTATTTCACGAAGTATCCCTGAAGTCCCCTCAACAGCAGTAATTTAACTTCCGATTTTAGTTCCTTAAAAAGAGAGCGAAAGAGTAGAATAATAAAGTTACCAATGTAACACTGTGCTAAAGGAAGAAAAACATCCTCCAAAAACAAAAAAAAATCCTTCAAAGTTCCTATTTGAAAGTCATGAGATTTAAAGTCATTTAGAGGCCAATATAGTTTGTAAGAATAAAGTGATTCTATTTTCCTTTAGAGAATCAAGCCCATCTTCTGCTTTCAACGTAAAACCGGAAGCTTTACAGATACCTGTTTGAAGAATGATCCTTTTAGTGTTGAAGCTTTACGTTCCCAAGAGACTTAAAACTCAAGAGAAAATTGCCTTCAAGTTAATTCACTAGGGACCAGATCTGCTCCTCTGTAGGCCCTATGGAAAATTCATGTGACGTTCATTAGTATTCTGAAAGCTAATTATTTCACCAACCGATGAGTGAATTTCTGTCCTCAAAATTCCCAATTAGGGGCTGGGGATTTAGCCTAGTGGTTAGAGTGCTTGCCTGGCAAGCACCAGGCCCTGAGTTCGATCCCCAGCACCAAAAAAAAAAAAAAATTCCCAATTAATTTTACCTCAAAAATGATCTTTGTCTTCCCAGAGTGATCATGTCCCTTACAACAGCTAAGCCCTTTAGAACCTGGGTCCCCTAGGAATACAGTCTATATATATATATATATATATATATATATTTATATATATATTTTTATATATATATTTATATATATATTTTTATATATATATTTATATATATATATATGTCTGGTGAACGAAGCCTTCAAAAGGTCCACAGGTCAGGTGTCTCAAGAGATACTTTATTTGAAATGGAATTTCAAATTAAAAATACGAAAAATAAAAATATGAAAAATAAATCACATCTTTGCAAAATCATAAGAGACGTATTTACACGAATTCCGACCACACTATTAAGTTCACGAATGTAATGGTTGGCAAAGCATTTGGTAGAGTGGCTCTTGCTTTTCAGAACCTGGCGTTTGCATGTTCTGGAACTTGAAGAAGGCTGACCATGGAATGTAACAGAGAATTGTTTTATCTTTCTCTAAAAAGCTGCTTCCCAATTGTCCAGTCAGTCGCCAGCAGGCCAGTTTCAGGGCGCTGGATGGTAGGTTTGGGCAGCTTTTACACAGATGTTCCCCATGTCCAGGAAACCACCTTCTTCCCTCATTGGGCAAGAACACCCCTCTTGTATTGTTTTTGCAGCGCTGGGGGACAAACCCAACACCTGGCACATGCTAGGCAAGTGCCGTACTGCTGACTATCCCCCCAGCCCCAGGAATGACCTTTCTAAGAAAGCTCTGCTGAATTCTGCACTCCATTTGACAAATATCCTGACAACAAAGTCACAGATCATCCCGTGACCCAAGTATCTTCTACAAATCTGGACTAGCTGGCTATTCAACACTGCAGATCAAAAAGTCACTCTCCAAAACCATGTCAAGAATTTAGAAAATAGTTCCTAAAAACTTCTCCAACACATTTCTACAATCGAGAGGTCTTAGATAAGTAGGTGTATTTCTCTTAAAAGAATCACTGATGAATTCAATATCATTATTTATAATGTCTGAATTTAAAATATATTCTGCTGAGTATATTTATTGGCAAAGTAGGAGCCAATGAGTCTCACGCTTACAAAAATAAAAATAAAAAAGCAAACACTCACGGGCCTATCCTATCCCACAGAGGTCTGCTGGGTGGAATAGCTCCATGTTCACTCAAGTTTTAGGCCCTTCTTCCAAGCCTGCTACTGAACACATTAACACCCGCAGCCTAACTGAATCACATCACTGTCCTGGAGGAGAAAGCAAGTGATGTGTTTGAACTCATATACTGTTAAACTTGTTCACTACCAAATTTTAAATTAGGGTTTTTAAAGAGAAATACAGAGTGTTTGGTATATGAGCTAAAAAGATTTCAAACAGGCCTTTTAATTGAAACCAGACTTCCTGCAGTGCTTACATGTGAGGGCAATGCCTTTAAGCAATGTGTAGGGTGCTTTCATTTTCTCCCCTTTTTTAGACCATCATTGGAAAAATATGCAAAGTGCAATCATAAATTTGGCTTGTTTCATACTTGAATAGAGAATCTCAGCTTGCTCAATGAGGAAAACACTCATTTTGAAAGGGCTCCTCACAGATATTTACTCTGTGACCTCAGTACTCCCAGCAGGGCATAAGCAGATCTTAGCAGAGCTGGGCTAAGAAAACAGTTAAGGAGCTTCGTGCTGCTGAGCTTGTCCTAGGACGAGCTGTTCTCAGGAACGCGACAGCAAGTTACGGAAGCACACAGTGAGGCAAGAGAAACAACTCCTGGCTGCTGAAAAGCACACATTTCTTCCTTCTTTCAGTCATTTCTCCCAACAAAGTTACTGAGCCAACAGTATAGGAGGCTGGGTGCCAAAACAAGTCCAAGGACAAAAGTTCAGTTTCCAGATGGGACGTCTCTTTAGTTTTTCAACTTTTGCATTTTATGTTTATTTAAGGGGTGGGTTTTCTACTACACCTGCACTTTTAGTCTTGTTCTAGGGTTGAAAGAATTTTTATCTTTTTCTATAATGCTGACTCACCAGGCCTCACAGTCCCTCAGGGTTTGTATCACTTTCTCATAGGTAAGATCAGAGCTACTGAGGCACTAAATGTTGTGCATTTGTATTTTGTTTTGTTTACTTTTGTTGGTTCTTTTGCTCTGGAAAAAAATTATTAAACCATAATAATTTCGGAGTTGTTGGAACAATACAAAAGCCATCCCATTTTTTCTAATTTCTAAAATTGCATAGATAAATGCTAAGCAGGTCCAAACCAGAGAGCCATAAAGAGGGTCAAATCAGTGTAAACTTACAGCAGACCAGGAAACGAGGAACCATGATTCATTCAGCCTCCGTGAGACTCACGGCCACTGCCGAGCTAGGCACAGTTTTTCAACAGTGAGATTATCTTGTGCTACATATAAAATGACAACAGACAAATACATTTTTTACAAACCTACATTAACCTTAATTTTCAAAGTATTTGGTACAGATTTTATTTTTGGTAACACAAGAATTCAGAAGAAAGAGTCACTAATTAGAAAGAGCTGTGGATTAATTTGGATTATTATGATCTGCATGTATTAAAACTACAACACTATGACGCATTCCTTAAAAAATACAGCAGTAGTTTTCAAGAATCCAAATCAAAGTGGATTTAAGAAATCCTTCAGCCTGGCTCTCTGAGCTGTCAGACATACAGATGGTATTTTGCCATTTGCTGAAGTTTTAACTTTCTCCTGCAACTTTTTGGATAGGAAGTATGATCTCAAAATTTCAGCATTTTTAAATTTCATTGAAAAAATTTTTTTAGATTAATTGTGCATCTCAGCCATAGTTTAACACTGACCAGACATCCCCACCCTCCACATCCCATACCCTGTACTAGAACTTGAACCCAGAGCCTTTTCACTGAACTACATCTCTGGTCCTTTTTTAATTTTTTTATTTTGAGACAGAGTCTTGTTAAGTTTCCCAAACTAAGGTCAAATTTGCCATCCTCCTGCCTCAGCCTCCCAGAGTGCTGACATTACAGGCATGCACCACCACACCTGGCTTGATCATTCCAGTTTGAATGCTGGAAAAATACTGATCAAGACTCTGTGAAAAAGACAGTGAAAAACAGAGAACCATTAGTAAAGCCATGCACATACAAAGTGATTTTCAGCCCCAAGAGAATTTGGTATCATCTATAGCTCTTTTAAACTTCAGTAGCATCTGCCTTGAGGATTTTTACCATCCTTTTGATTTAACACAGAAGAGGGTTTGTTCTACCTTTAAAGACATATCTTCCCCCTTGGTACGCCCCCAGACTCCTGAACAAGTGACTGCAGAAACAAGACTGGGGTTGTTTTCTTACTGAAAATCATTGTTTATCCATCTTTCCTTTTTCAGCCTCAGAGTCCAACTTAAGGAAACAGAACCCTCAGATTTCTCACAGAATAGAGAAAAACAGCCAGTTTTGAAGAAATACTATTTTCTGTGCAGAAATTTAAAAATTATGACTCCACTGATATATTTACAAACCATATATGAAAGCATAAGATTATTCAGTGTTCTTCTAGAACAAAGTAACCAGATCAGGAAATATGGGCCAAGTCAAGTGTGCAAAGATCTTGGTGGAGGATATTCTAGCCCAGAAAGGGGCACAAATACTCTCAAATATGTTGAATTATTCTCTTTCCCCCAATTACAATTTTGAACCGAAACTTCTAATGTATTTATATTCGTAAGTCACAATCAGAAGGACTTTTCTTTCCTTTTCATTCTTTTTTTCTTTCTTTCTTGGTGTTAGGGGTTAAACTCAGGGCCTGGCACTGTGACACTAAGCTACACACCCAGCTCAAAAAGACTCTTACTGAACCTTCACGCGCAGATGATAGAAGCGTCTACAGTAGACCCAGTCCTACCACATATTCAAGACATGACCATCTTGCTCGCACTCGGGTTATGTCTTAAATATGTTGAAAGCCTATCTCATTACTATTGATTTTCTTTTAGAAAAGCATTATCTTGGGCATTATAATCATAATTATGCAATTTTGAGCTTTTAGTTTTTAAAAACTTTTATGCAAAGTATATATTTAAGGAAGAAACCTCAGAGAAAAAAATGTATCAGAATTTAATTTCAACCACCTGGGATAACAATGAAAGTGTCAGACCTTCCGAAAATGCCCTAAAAATATTGAATGAATTCTTAACGTTTCCCCCTCCACCGCTCTTTTTTCTTTTCCAAGATTAGAACTTACTACGGCGTAGGTTTTCAAAAATAAAGTTTCTGTTTTGGAAAATGGCCTACATTCAGAAATGTCTTAGAACAAGCATTACAAAACTAATAAATAATCATAAACCAAAATACATTAAAATAAAATTACAGTACATCATCGCTCCTAGAAGGTCCACTATATTACAAAATCCCTTCAAAGTTCATAAGTCTTCTCCACTCAGAATCGCTTCCTGCACGGTGATGATGAATATGCAGAAAACTAAGAGGAATCACAATTTAGCAGTCAGGTGAGCTCCGAACTACTTGATCCGGTGCGGGGCGGGGAGACCTTTTTGTTTTTGATCCAAGTGAAGACAATAGAACTGTGCTCGTCCAACTTCCTCAAGTCCTCAAAACCTGGAAAGAAAAGACACTGAATGAAGTAGATGACTCGGAATCCTCCAAGGCCCAGTTCTCTTCGGGTCAGATGGGTGGACAAAGAGTATTCAGAAAGACACCAAGTCGCTCCCGGGTCCGCGCCCAGACGCACAGTGAAGGGGCGCCGCGGTGCGCACCGCCGAGCAAGGGCGGTCGAGGGAGGGGGCCGTACGGCTCCAGCTCGTCCTCTTTCCACCTTCCCGGAAACTTGGAACGATTTCTCACTCGTCCACCTAAGAGCTGCCGGACAGCTTCTGCTCCTCTGACACCCGCACCCCGCTCCCCCGCTGCACTCGGGCGGCGAGGCCCTTACCTTGTCTTGCCCGAGCGCTGCCCCCTTCAGGCGGAGTTGGAGGTGCTGCGGAGAAGCCGGTGGCCGAGCGCCTGGGAGAGCGGCTGCGAGTGTGGCGGTGGGTGCGGGTGCGGGTGCGGGTGTGAGTGCGGGTGCGGATGTGGGTGTGGGTGCGGATGCGAGTGAGGATGCGAGTACGGGTGCGGCTGCTGAGCCTGTGGCTGGGGCTGGGGCTGGGGCTGGACCTGGGGCTGAGGCTGGACCTGGACCTGGGGCTGAGGCTGGACCTGGGGCTGGATCTGCGGCTGCGGGGGCTGCTGCTGGACCAGGTGCTGCTGCTTCTGTCGCGTGGACTTGACCGCCAGGATGGCCTGACGATTCTTGTACTGCACCATCTGCAGAGTGATCTCGGCGTTCCAGCCCTGGTCTTGCGGACACCGAAAGTCGATCTCCTTGCCCTCTGCCATCACCACGGTGAAGTACATATACTTGCCTTTCCGCTCCACGCAATCCACGGTCTTCATGTTGGAAAAGTGCAATTCCTTGAGCTTGACCGGCGGCTCGAGGCCAGCGACAACCGGACAGCTGGGCTGGGACGGCTCGGCCGTCCCCTGCCCGGGCTGTTGCTGCTGCTGGTGCTGGTGCTGTAGCTGCTTGGGCGGGATGAGCAGCAGCCCCTCTTCAGTGAGGATGCAGCACTTTTTCTTCCAGAGCTGCAGCAGCCCGTCGCTGCGCTTCTCCAGCACGCCCTCCTTCAGCGCCTTGCAGCCGCTGCTCTCCAGCATCCTCCCGGCATACGGGGGGCCGCCGATCGGCTCGGCCTCTCCGCTTCCAGCCGCCCGGGCCGGGGGCAGCAGCAGCAGCCGCGCGCCGTCCTCGCCCCAGCGGCTCCCACGGCCGCCGGCCCGGAGCGCGCAGAGGAGGCTGACGCGCAGGAGGCAGAGCGGCGGCGGCTCGGGGTCCCGGCAGAGCTGCAGCCGCGTCCTGATGCGCCGCCAAGTCCCGGAGGCACGCGCTGCCCGGCCTCTGCCGTCCTCTTGCGAGCGCTCACTGAAGGGCACTGGCGCGGCCCCCTCGCGGCGCTTTTGAATGGGCCATCCTCCCCACCCCCGAGTGACACCCAGCGGAAAAGGCGGCTCCTGGCGCCCGCACCGCGGGGAAAAGCCCAGCTCGCCGAGGCGCTCTGCGGCCGGCGCACGCCTCATTAACTTGGGGCCTTCCCAGAGCCGCGCGAACACGCCCCCCGCGCCCGGGCCCCGCCTCCGCCACCCACTCACTCCCGCGCTGCGCCGGCCGGGCGGCGGGAGCCCGGCCCCGGAAACTGCTCTTCTCCACCCCGGGCGATAACAGCGGGCGCCCAGCTGCCCAGAGACGAATGCTGCTGCCCAGAGGGCGCCGAGAGGTCACCCGCGCCGCCCCGCCCCTCCTGTCCCGCGGGCCCTCTAGGTGAAGATATGGCTGGGAAGGCAGTAACAGCTACGAGGCGGTGTTGGGAATACGAATCTGTCTTCTAACCTCGGCTCTGCGCTGGGTCGAGATCCTGCGGGACCGGTGCCCTGGTCTGGGAGAGCGGGGAGACTGAGGATCGTGAGCCGCTAAGTCCCGTGCAAGTGTCTCCCCCAGACCCGTACGTGAACTTCTCAGTTTACAAAGACCAAAGCCGAGAGGCTATCTTAACTTTTGTTCTTGGCTGGAGTCGCTCTTCTTGTATTATACCAAAGCAGTAAGGGCTACCATTTGTCACGTTTGGGCAGGGCGGCAAGGTGGACCCACTTCATGTGGCATCCTTTTTTCTCGACCCGGAGCAAGGTCGTCCACCAGTCTCCTCCACCTGGACCACAAGCTTTCTTGCTCCCTCTGTGACCTGTCCGTACAGACCGCGATATCTTTTAGAGCAGTTACTCGACTGACTACAAACCTAGGCAATGTCTGGCGCTGAGAGATCCCACATTTCAAAGCACAGCTTAGCCCTCCAACGCCTGGTCAGCCTTGAGAGACCCTCTCTGCAAAGGGGTAGTGGGCCAAATCTGTCTAGGAATTTTTGTGACCCAGGAAAGGTAGAGCCCTGCTGCCTCCAGGTCCCTCGTACGCTTAAATAGGGCAAAGGGGTGTAACCCGAGGGTAAGTCAAACAAGGAACCCCAAGGTATCTCGCGTACCGACCCTGAGGAAGACAGGAAATTGCACTAAACTAGGGCTAAGAGGCCACCGCCGTGCCCAAAGTGGAGGGAAGGAGAATTTAGCTCTTCAGCTCGTTATATGGCTAGGAAAAAACAGTTCAAGAAAAAAGAAACTTGAGAAATGAGAGTTAAGCAAGAGTCAAAACCTTTGTATGTCAAGAAATTCAAATTTTTGAAGGAAATCAGAAAAAGGCCTTTTCTTTTTGAGACAGGGTCTCACTAAATTGCTAAACTGCCTAAGCTGGGTTCAAACTTACCATCCTGCCTCACCCTCGAGTCCTGAATCTTAATCTAAGGAAGAACGTCTGATAAAATGGTACAATTTCAGCACAATCTTGAGTCCAAATAAATTGTACCTGGTCAGGTACCAGGCCCTTCACATAGTTAAAAGTCCTTTAAGGAGAAAGGCAATTGTAAGAATTATGTAAAGATTTCTAGTAAGATTATTTTTAAAGATTTGCAATTCTCTATACCAACAACAAACACTAGAACATCTCATTTTCTTTCTCTGCCTTTAGAACAACTGAGCATTCCAGAGAATTTCTACATTACCAGCTGTTCATCCTTTTAACAATGACATTCTTTAGCTCATTTGGAAAAGATACTTCCTTTAAATCTGTAATTCAGAGTCTCTAAGGGCAGGTGTAGTTGACAAAGACATTTCATATGGAAAAGCAAAAGCCTGACTGGGTAAAAAATGTGATGTAAACCGGAAGCGCAAGCTGTTTTATAATTCAAGTGTGCTGTTACCTAGCCTTCTGCAGTTTGCCAAAATGTAGCAAATGCTTTATAAATTATCTGAAAACGTCTGAATAGCAGGACAATTTTCAAAAGCACCCACTTACTAACTAGAAACTTTAAATCTCATAATTTTTGATTGGGTATTTCACAATGATCTAGTAATTCTAAGATCAGCTCCTAAGTCTGTGTGTTCTCACTGCCCACAAGCATCGATTATTAGAAATCTTAGTATAGGAATCTTGTGCATTGGTTATAAATTTGCTTTTGTTTCAAGTTACCACCAACTCAATGAAATGGCCGTATCTGCCCATTTTTAAGACAAGGAAATTCACCCAAAAAATGTATTACAGGTTGTATATATAATGAAAACACATAAATGTCACTTCCAGATTAAAGTGTAGAAAGCTAGCTGACAAAATTGTTACTTTGGTAAACAAATTTGAAATGGCCAGTTCAAATTGCTTTTTACAGCGATAAAGCTGTCAGTTGTTTATTTTCTGCTCTTGGGTAAACGTCATCACCTGACACCCAGAATATTACTTTGTTTTCTACCTGTGTCTTCACTTTCTCCGCCTGCTCCACAAGCTCTTCTCTCCATCTGTCTTTGACTCTTTATACTCAATTCCTTGTTGATCTTACCCAGTCTCATTACATGCCGGAGTCCCTAATTTACATACTCAGTTTTGTTTTTTTTCTTTTTGGCTGGGGATTGAACTCAGGGCCTTGTGCTTGCAAGACAAGCACTCTAACCACTGAGCCAAATCCCTAGCCCGTGGTAGGGTTTTGTTTTTTTTTTTTTTTAACATCCTCAATTTGTATCCAACTGTTTCTTGCCAAATAAAAGACTATTAAAGTTAACAATAAGCCAGGCAAGGGAACATGCATTATTGAGGATGTTCACTTAGTTGACTAGAGAGAAAAGTCTGAGGAATTACAAGTAGGGTTCATTAGCGCTTTTGCTTAAAAAAAAAAAAGAAAAAGCACACTATGGGTTTACTATATACATTAAATTCCTAGAAGGAAGGTCCAATAGGGGCCTGAAGTACCACACTCAAAGTTCATAGTTTTCAAACAGCTTTAGCTAGTTAGAATGGCTGTAGTGAAATAAGGATCCTTCAGTTGATACATTCCTGGCCAGTGTTACTGTAGGTTGAAAATTATTTTCCTTACACTTCTCTACAGTACTTAGAGTTTCACAGCCCCAACATGAGTCCTCTCAAACTGATCTCCCCCCGACCTGTCTACATCCCACTCCTCAGTTGATGGCAATTCACCATGTATAGTTCCTCAAAGCAAAAACCCTGGAAGGGTACTGTCCTTACTCCAGACCAAAAGCCCTCTCTAGAGCCCTGACCTTTAAGACTGTGCACCTCAGAGTCAAAATGACACATCCATCTGTAAGAGATACTTATTCTAGACTGCATTCCAGGTGCCCAGGACTCCCAGTGGGCTCCAGACTGTTCCAGGGAATTCAGTGTCACCACTGTGTAGTGGTGTGTACAGGGGCTAGCAAGACCATTTGGATATGTAGGCTACAGTATCCACACAAATATGCAGAGGCTCTTAGTTCAGAGCTAGGACTGAAAAGAGACAGGTGGGACATGGGCTGAGGATCAGCTGTGCTCACAAGTTACTTTCTGGCATAAATTTAAACCTGGTTCCCACATCCTTCTCAAAAGATGTATCTGTCACACAGGAGCATCAAACACTTTAACAAAACTTGAAACACATAGTATCTCCATTGTACTCCTGCACCAGGACAGCCAATGTGTGAGAAGCGTAACTGCCTTGCTGTACCCTTTGTCGCAATACCTAAATCTACACATTTAGTCAGAATTCTCATTGGTTATTCCTTCAGAGTACATCTGGATTCTGCTACCTTTGTTACTAACCTGACCCCAATCACTGTCATCTCCTGTCTGGAATACTGTAAAGGCCTAACTTGTCTGATTTGCCCTTGTCCGTATCATTTTCAGTACAGCAGTCATTCCAATAGCATCTAACACTTTGCTCAAACGTCACTCTCGATGTAGCCTATCCTGGTATCACTGCAAGGCCTAATTTCCCTTCATTTCTCCTGTGGTATGTTATTATCTTTTAACATATTAATATCTGTGCCTATTGCTTATTTCTGTTTATCTTACTAGAACAAGCTCTTCCAGGAGGCAAGGATTTCATATGTAGATATTTAAAACTTGATCAGAAAACTATTCATCTTAAAATTTCTTCAAATGCTTGTGACATTTTCAATGACCCATCCTTTTAAAACTTTTGAAACAAGACCTTATGAATACTCCCAAAACTTACAATACCAATGTATATGTGGTCTATTTTTAAATGGATAAACATTGCTGGGCCTCTCTGAATCTTAATTGCTACTATATTCCACAGGTACCATCTAAATTAAGTTTCACATGCCTTTTCCCCAATAACTTGATATTGTGAGGTATCTATATAGTAGCATGCTTTTGTTTAGTAGGAGTAAACAGTAATGAAATTGAACTGTTTTATTTGTCAGTTAAATAACCAAATTAAGTCCTTGCTTACAGGGACTTAATAGAACTTACAGTGAGATCTGAATAAAGCAAAGGTCACTATTTGTCTTTCTACAAATAGTGAAAAGCCAGTATCTTATAAAAATGTCGTGTCCCCCATCAGTGTATAAAGCACAACCAAATAGTTCCATATTCATAGTGAAAAGGTTAAATATTAACTTCCTTAGACACAAATCTAGACTTCTTTGATGTATCTGGCTGCCCTTTCTGCCTTAACTGATGAACCAACGCCTCCTAGTGACCAACTTGTGTAACACAGCTGAACATACAGAGTAAGGTGCTTGATGCTCTACTAAAACATGTATTCTGTGTGGATCAGGCAGTATCAACCAGTGGTCTCTACCACTTCTATTATGCCAGTAGCCTAATTTAGGTTCTCATTTCCCTCATCTAGGCTAAGAAACCCAACCACTAGACCCACACCATCACATAATTTGTCACCCGTTTTCCCCTTAGATAACTATACAGAAAACTTTTGATCACCTCCCATCCAATTCCTTTCCCTGGCAAGGAAAGTCCTCCACAGAACAAGTCCCACTAGCCATTAGACTTTACTCCTCCCACTCCATCTTACGTGAGCTCCAGTGCTGCATCTACTTACAATGACACTTAAAACTGTTGACCGAAACATTTACGAGAAAATATTCAAAATAGGGCAAAAAGGCCTGTTTTGATATCTGAAAATGAGGCTAGTGATATATTAAGGACATTAGTTTTGAAGTAAGAATGAAAATACAGGATGAAACCAGGTAGGCTTTTGGCTCGTTTTAGCCCTAAAATATTCAAGGGGCAGGGACAGGAAGGTAATAAAGTGAAGGACTGAAAAACACCAATATAGTATCACAAAACTGCTACTTTTCAAAACTCTGGTGTCTGGCTCAGGGCTGTTAATGTGGCCTGAGACACTCCAATGACTGACAGTGGGCAGGCACACTGCGAATATTCTTTAGTTTGAGCTGGCCAAATACCATTCGACCCTCTGGCCTCCATTAAGAGACCAGAAACAAACTTCCTCTTTGCTTCTGTTTAAACCAGGTAAATAGTCCTGTTGGCAACTCAAGTAGCTGGTAGCCACTTGACTAAATCCTCCCATGTAAGAGACTACATTTTAAGGATGACTCCCTCTTTTGCTCTCCCCACACTTAGACTTTAGTGTGTATATCATCTTTTGCCCTCTTTCCATTGCAACACAGAACAGTCTGATGACACTGTTCACCTTGAGTTACCGATCTCTAACAAAACATTAAATGGACAAATGCTGTTTTTAAGTAACAGAAGACAAGTAGCAGTGCTTGTAGACAATTAAAAAAAAAAACCGACAGTGGAGAAAAGATACTTGGGTGGTGTAAATGATAAGAACTCAGACACTTGGAGGGCAAGGATCAGAAGGCGGAAGCCACCATTAGAGATAACAGGATAACAGAATTCAAGAAAGAAAGGGCTAAAAATAATTTAGTGAGCTAGCCAGGCCTAGAAATGTGGAAAAAAATTTTTACCAAAATAGAACTCAGAAATCTTTTCTGCAGCAAGCTTCTACAGTATCACTACATGTGCTAGAAAAGGCAAATCCAATTCAAGGGTAATTTTTTTAAATTTCATAATCCATAATTCTAATTTGAATTAACAGTACCCTTTAGGAGGTCAGAACCTGCAAAAAAAAATTTTAATGTATATGTACTTCTGCTTGTCAGTCTTAACCTCATACATGTTCTGCAAAAGGTTATTTTGTAAAATAAAACATACTTGGATGAAATCTAAGTTCCCAGTCATAATTCATCTTCTGGGACTTCATTCCAAAATTTCCTTTCTTGGGCCTATTTAATTATTCCCAAAATGCAGACACTTACTTTTGTGTTCCAGGATATTCTCTGCCAAATAACTTTTTGTAAATATTGTTATTCACACCCTTCATGGCAGATGCTGCTATCACTGTATCTTCCATTTTCCTAATTCCTAGTAAAGAGATACTGCCGTAAAGGGCATGAACTACAGGCTTTCCTGTGAAGGAGGTTTAATGCCAATACCTTCTGTCAGCTGCCCAGAACCTAGACATGAAATGTAGAGGTCCAACATACATTTTGGATAATAAAGCAACTTGCCAAGGACACAAAGCGGCAGTGAGCAGCAAGGTGGAAGCCTCTCCATGAAAACCATGAGGCTGGTACGCCAGTTCTACATCTAGGTCTACATCTACACCTAGGAGAAAAATTCAAGCCACATTGTATTTGACTTGTTTTACAACATACATACACACGTGTGCACAAACTCTGAACAAGAATCTAAGTCTAGCTTAACTCTAAAATATTTCTAATTAAGCTTTGCATGAGCTCTTTATCTGGGAACCGCAAATGCCCAGATGTAGTTCAAAAAGAGCAGAAGTAACCTTCCTTGACGTTTGTCATCTAGAACGCTTATTTTCCAGAAAAGATAAATTTGTGATTACAAGATTCTAGCTTCTCACTTCGCCAAAACCTTACCTTCCTCCAAGTAATAGTAGTGCCCATTAAACCTGGGTATGCCTGTGAGTGACTCAACTGATAGAACAGTGACATCTCCTGGGGTTAAAAACACTAACTTCAGACTCTTGGAACCCAGCCGCTATGCTGAGACCAGGTGCAGGTGGTTCCGGCCATGCCCCAGCTCAGGTTCAGCTAACATTAACCACCATGCCTGCGCAAGCAGAATTTCAGATTCCAGTCTCTCACCTTCAAAAGCTACCCCGGCTCATCTACCCAGCTAACCAAAAAAGTCTTTGTTGCCTGTTTTTAACCATGAAGTTCTAGGGATAGTTTTCTTACACAGTTCCAGGTAGTTACAACTACAGACATGCTCTCCAAATTCTCACAGCTCCATTTTGATCATAGAATGCATACAATTCAGCTTTGTTGGTTTTACTGGTTTTCTCAAAATACACAACTCAGTAGGTAGCAATGTGACAACGAACAGTTGTGGCAAACCCTATGGCATGCATGCTGCAGTCAGCTGTTTGTCATCACTGGAAGCTCTAAATGCTTCACCACCAATCATGTAACTTGCAACATGGCTGAACTATATGAACATGTTAGCACACTAGAAGGACACCATACACACCTTCCAAATGCCAAGCCCAGTGCTAGAATTTGGGAAATCCAGAAGTGAGCAATTATCCCTGGGTTGTTTTGAACTCATAGTCAGTTAGAATGCAAAATAGGTATCAATGAAAACATTTCCATGTTGAAGTTACTAACACATGCACAAAAACCTACTGGACTGGCAGGAAGCAAAAGACAGACAAAGCAAAGCTGAGAGTAAATTCAAGATAGACAGGCTGTGTTGCCAATCTCCAACTTTTCTGGAGGTTGTAGATTCACTCAACAAGCCAAATGAACAGAAAGAGACAACAGACTTGGCCTCAAGTTTTGAAATTTGTATAACTTGACTAATCCAAGTATAAAAACCACATCTGGCCTCAAGACTTCACGGATCCAGGTAACATTAGAACAAAGATGAACTGAGTAATGAAAATCTGCAGCACGAAAAATCTAGTCAGACTTTATTTAAATGGTTCTATTAAATTATTTCCAGATACTGCAAAAGAAAATAAATCAACATTTAAAAAGGTATTTTCAAAAAGGAAGGACATGAGATTTTCTAAATTTAGCTCATTCTGGTTTAAGAAAAGTAAATTCTTTCCTTCAGTTTTTATTTTTCTACAGCAACCTGTGAACTTTCTGAAATAAACATAATTTTGGACATATACTATCCAATTAGTCTCAGTATTATATATATTAAGGTATCTGTTAGCCAGGAAGATTTTGGCCTTTAAAACCAAAAATAAAAAAACCTCTACTAGTTCCAAAATTAATTTCTGAAGCCAATTTACAATGACCCCGATTAAATGCTTAAATTCTCTTAGGAATACATCAGGTTTCAAAACCAGCTTATGAATTTAGAGACATTTCTTTGGGGACAGCAAGTTTTTAGTCTAGAGTCTGATCTTTTCCATTTTTATTCATGGTCTCTTATTGCTGTTATATGGGAATTTCACCTACACTTCCCAACTGGATCAATGAATTCTACTTTCGAAGGCATAATTATAGACATGAACAGACTAGGAAAACACCTATTGTGTTCATTTTCAAAGTATTCAGAGCATAATTCATTTTTAACATAAATGTATAATATTGCCTAGATCAGTGAAGCAAAGCTTTTAGAGCTTTCAGTAACAGCTGGTTGCCACATGCATACCCCAGGTTCACCACCTTCCCAGGTCTTTCAGCTGAAAGACAAACACCTCCTGAATAAGCACACCCAGCACCTGGATTTAAATTTCTAAATAACATTCCCCACTATAAGGAAACAAGAGATACTTGGAGAAACGGCTCATTTTAGGCCAGAGACAAAAAGAAATTTAATGAGCCTAGAATTTTGTTCTGTGCCATGGCTTTACTCAAAAAATGAAGAAGATACATCCAATGCACTAATACACCACTGAGCAAGTAAAGGGCAGTGTAAGAACCGAAAAAAATATGATTGCATTTTAATATTTCCCAATGGACTAACTGCAGCCACTGATACCTTCATAATACTGGAAAATATAGTACTGAGGGAGAGGTAAATGGCGTATCACACCTGCCTCTTTCTGTCAAATACTTCCAGGAAAAATATAGTGTCTCTGTATGCAGAGGAGAATTTGAAACAAATGTTAGCAAAACAGCAAGTGTTAATCTAAGTAAAGAATATATCAAAATTATTTCAACTATTATTTACAATTTCAGAGTTACAGAGAAAACTCCACTATGAACAAATGATAACAAGACTACCAATCTGGAATTTGGTAACGGATTCACTACAAAAAAACAAATCCATTTAAGAAGTCTTTATTCAAGGCTAAGAACTAATTTCTCCAAACAGCTCTTCAATACTGTACCATCTTGCTCACTGCTCCCCAAACCTCAGCCCTTGTTCTTGTTGCTTTGCCTACATTTCAGTTTCCTATACATAATCACAGGGCATTATTAAGCCTCTAATTAGCCCTGCGGCCTACTTCAAATGTTACTACCTTCTAATAGCTGACTCTATCAATCATCAGGTCTGTCATTGGTTCTTCACCTAAATTGCAGTTTACAAACTATCCATCTTTGAAATCTCTACTGAAAGGCTTCAGGCAAGTTTTGAGCATTGTAGCCAGAAACGACAATCTCAGGACATTCATCAGCGTCTCAACTTTCTAACTTTATCATGAATAATACTTTTAAATCTGTAACTTCTGGCCCTTTCATTTTCGTTCATTTATTCCAAATTTTCTTTTCAGTCTTAAGTTTAAAAAAAATAAAAACAGTGCTTTGATTTTAAGCAACATTTACTGAGTTTCAAAAAAATAAAGTTCAAAACAAGAAACTCACAAAAGCAACCAATGCTCAATTTACAATATGAAGAGTTGGACTGACCTGTCTTGCCAGTTTATTGTTTCTAAATTGTGATGGCCCATTTCTATTATACTGAGGAATTTTATAGTCAGTACATTTTAACTGAAAAACTTGGTAGTGTAGTCGCTGTCAAATAGAAGGAACAAAACACACAGTATACTGGCAGTGGTAATAGACTACAGTAAAACCCTGGACTGTAACTTGTTCTGCGAGTATTCCAAAAGAAGAGCAAACATTTCTAATGAATTTTAACTTGAAAAAAGAGCAATGTCTTGTCTTGCAATACAAATAGTACGGGATACCAAGCGCTGCAGGATCACTGTGAAACAATGTCTTTGACTCCTTGCCCCACCACCAACCCTCTTGTGGATGATCATGTCCCAACAGCAAGAGGTTACTGAGATCCCGACTGCAGAGGTGAAAGAGGCAGAATCATCCCTTACTTCAAATGAGATTAGAGAGATGTGTAAAAAGTGGGAAACGGTGCAAAATCTCATAGGAAAGCACCACCTAAGACTGCAACAATGCAAGCGATTAATCTATTTAACAATGATAAAATGTCACACTTCCCCAAAATTCTCAAAAGGAGGCAAAAGCAGGTGTCACTGGATAGGTTCCCTGTTAAAGTTACACGAAAAGAAGATAACACTGAGCCAACAGATAGCAGTGACTCCACCAGTGCTAAGTGAAATCATCCTACGCAATAACTCTCCTCTCTCCTCTCCCTCACATCAGCCACGTTTTCAAACCAAGGTCAGGTTATTTTTCCTTATACTGTGTATTTTTATTACTTCATATTGTTATTTCAGTATTGTAATCATTTTTATATCAATATTTTTGGGTTGAGGAAGGAATCATCTGAGTTTCCATTATTTCTTATAGGGAGATTCGCTTTGGTATGCAACTGCTTTGGATTATAAGCCATGTTTCTGGAATGATTATGCTTGCAAACCAAGGTTTTACTGTACATCAATATGGATGACCACTTAACCTTAAGGAAAAAAATTTCATGCAACAAGATATTTCCATTTCTCCAAAGTCACATTAAGCAGTAAGTGAACCTTAATCAGTCCAAGAACTTGTCTTTTATACAGGTTATACTTTAATGTCTAGATTTTTAGACCAGTATACAAAAAACACCAGTATACATCTCTTCAGTTAACTTCAGTTATTAATTTACCATTATTGTTTACATTTATTCTTCAGGTATTAGAGAGTTAGTGTTTTAAGTGGCAATCACCTAAATTTTGAACACTTATTTTCAAAACAAAATCGAGCTCATTATTACCAAGTATATATACAGTGGCAGAAGATGTCTTAAACACTGAATTAGCATATATACATATATGTCTCTTTTCTAAAGTTCCTACAAAGACCATACGCTTCTCCTAAACGATCTGTTTTTTACATTTAACATTTGGCCTGTTAAATAGTCAAAAATATGAAGGCTAAAATTTGTAAGACTAACCCATAAAGATGCACTCAAATTTTAAATCAAGCCCTCAAATCACAGCATTCAAAGAGTATCTGAATATTAGCTTCGTATTTCTGTATGGCATAAGGTTTTCACAAACAGTAACTCAAAGTTTTGTGTTTACTTTTAATAATGGGAACAGCCTGCAACTGAGATAAACCCATAAATTCATACTGTCTTACAAGTAGCAGTAACACTTAATTCTCAGGGGTTCTATCATACACCAATCATCATTACCTAGCCACAGAGTAATGAAAATATTCCTAAGCTACTATCTCCTTTTCATGTTCGTTGTTAAATGAGCTCAAAAGGAAATAGAGGTAGAATCCCATTTTTCTTAAGTACCAACTCACCAATTCCAAGTAATTAAGGTATTTTCACATGTGTAATTGTCATACTACTACTGATTCAGAGAACTACATAAAAGAATTTTAAGAAATTACAGATCTGTCAGATATCTATGTTAAACAACTAGGCAATGTATGTAAACAATGTAGTAACAATGTAGTAAACAACTGTTACTGTGCACACCATACTTGAATAACCATAAAGTCCTAATTTTTTTTTTAAACAGATGACTGTATGGGAATTTTACCATTTCTAAAATAAGAAAACATGAGAGTACTTCTTGTAAACAGTGAACAGGATCAGTGAGAACTAGAACTGGAGAATGTAAAGAGAAACTCTGACATGCCTCAAAAATGTCTGTAGATAACTAAGAATAATATCCTTCAGGAACTACAGAATTCCTTTCTAGTTTTCATGCATTTTTTTTATTTTATTTTAGTAGTATCCTTTCTAGTTTTCAAAGAACTCTACTTAGCAGGGCTGAAAAGGTTGTTCTCATAGTTACACAAAATTTACAGGTCACAGTGGCCCAAGTACCAAATAGCCTGCTTTAGACATCTCCACTCTTCAATCTTTAAAAGCATTAAATAGTATATATTCGTATTCTTTTAAAAAATCCAAATGTCACCAGTATATTTTATAAAATTAAATCCAAATTTTATTTAAGGATTTCAAATTACATATTTCAAATTCTAAAATGGAATAGAACCATCTTGGAATGAAGAAATGGCATAAATGAACACTGACATCCCTTGAAACTTGAATTTTAAAGAAAACAATTCCTCTGCAAACCACATCCCATTATGTAACAAGATGAAATATTATCTACCTCTTCACTTTGGCAGTAGCTACTTCCTAAAGGAATGGAAAAAAGTGACTTTGTTATTTAAGTTAATTAAAAATGGGATTCTATCTTTAGACTAAAATTTTAAAGATCAGAAAAAGCTGTATTTAGATGAAATATGTTTACAAAAAAAAAAAAAACACAGAATATCTAATCAAAATCATTCTAAAAATAAAAGGAAAAAACTACTGTAATTGGTTAAGGATTTCCAGTAGTAAGAGTCTCCAGAAGAGGTATGGATAGTTCCACACAAATGTGTTCACATTTTAAGTCCTTAATACTAAATTTTCAAAAAGAAAACTATCACCTCTAGAAATGCATCAACTCAATGTAATTTTATTAACAGCAGGAACTCTAGACCTTCCTCTCAAATTAGTCCACACTATCAAAAATAAGTTCATCCTCCAAAATTAACAGTAATTAGCCTGAGGTATTTTATATGTGGCTCCGTGAAGTCTCAAACTTAATGACACTCCCCTCGCCGAAATGGTCTTATTACCACTTTAGGCTCATCATCTCCGTAGTATTTACTACAATATGGTCAGCTAGAATATCTGAGGGGAAAAAAAAACCCCTTAGATTTTTTGAAATAAATCCATCCTCATCCATTTTCACTAAAATAGCAGCCACATGAAATCTGAGTGTTATCTGGCCAGATCCAAAATAGGGCTGTTTAAACTTCATTTTCCAGTTTAATTATCAAAGTCTGATGTGAATAAAATTCTGAGTATCACACTGTGGTACAAATAGGTCCAAATTTCTGAGGTTTTAAATGAGACTGAGAAATAGTTCACGAAATTTAACATATTATGCCTTAACACATCTGTGAGGTAGGTAAGTAAACAGTACTACCCATTTAATACACAGTAAACAGAAACATGATTAAATGACATATCTAAGCAATAAGGATCAGAATAGACCATAGAGGCTTAGGGCTTTCTCTTCAATTCTAATCCAAAAAAATGAAACTTTTCTTCTTTTAAAAAAATGTATCGCATCAGTTAGAGGTTTTTGCTTTTACTTTTTGTTTTCCACTTGCTTATCAGATCTTCCAAAGTTGGCTCCTTTTCCTTCGATCTATTAAACTGGGCACAAGAATCATTAATCCAAGTTAAGCCTCTGCTTCTAACCTGAATTAGTACAAAATTAAGACATTATCTTGTGAACTAAAGTTGTATTTAACATTTTTATTTTAGACTGCAAAAATAAAAACAAGCAAACAAACAACCAAAAAACATGAAATAGGCTCATCAAATGATGTAAAGTCATCCTTTCCAGGAAAGCAGAAGGTAGACCCTACCACAAAGAAAAGACGCTTAGTTAATGGATGTTAAATTTACAAGTGCACTAAAATAGTATCAGTTCA
>PVJO010005614.1:24086-96894 GCA_004026905.1 Hystrix cristata | reverse complement strand
AAGAGGGGAAAGGGAAAATATGGAAAATGATGAATGAACCTGCTGTAAATAGGGAGGGAGGGTGCAGAGGGGAGGGGGGAGAGGGGGGAGAACCAAGATACATCATGTATAGGTACAGAATTAATGTAATGAATGTGACCATTGTATGTAGAATGTACCAATACATGTTCTTGGTTTAAAATAAAATTAAAAAAAAAAAGAGTGATAAACACCTTAACTTTATCTTTTCCAGCCCTCTAGTTTCCTTTGATACCTTTGGGCAAATAATCAGAGGCCAGAAATCAAAGGATCCTGGGAGATGCCATATATAGGAATAAACCTCCATATGTACATGGCAGGGAAGGTTAAAAACAGAGTTTCAAGGAGAAGAGCAAATTGACACAATAGTTGCACAATGCATATATTTAAATTGACTGGTAGATTACTAGTCTAAGCTGTATGTTGTAGGATATTTTGGAGATATATGGTTGTAAGACATGACAGGAAGATGAGTACTAACCTGTTTTTCTCCCTCATTTACTCAAGTTGAAACAGCAAGGCATGGAGCTCTAAAGAGAATAATGTACCAGATAGAATTTTTTTTTTATTTTAGTGGTACATTTCAGATATACATAATGACATTCACCATAGGAAACTTGTACCTGTACACGGTATCTCTTCCATCTACATTTGTCCCCCATTCCTTTCCCCTCCCTTCAACTCCTCTTCTCCTCCTCATCTGCAAAATCTCTGTTTCCATTTTTCCTTCCATTCTCTTTTTCTTTCTTTTTTTATTGTCTCTCCCTTCCCTCCTTTTAAAATGGAATGATACAAAACAGAACATAGGCAAAGGAAGAATGTTTGTGAAAAGAGAAATGAGAAAAGGCTGTAAGTATAAGGGATAAAATACATGTAAAGGAATTCCACTATTTAGTAGGAGAATAATTCACAATCCACACCAAGAGTCAGAATTAATTTCCCAGGATATGTTAAAGAATATTATGAAAAACTCAAACTTTTAAAAGTTATGTAAATTCACAGACTTTGTATTATTTCAGTTATTATCTCTGAGTTTTAGAAACTTCTGCTTCCATAGGATTTACCTGACAAATTCAGATCCTCAATAAAATGTCTCTCTTTACATGAAGAAATACCAAATTGAAGAATAATATATTTTTAAAGAACCATTTAAAACCAAGTGACTGATTTGGAAAAACATAACAAAAAAATTCCACAGCTCTCTGGAAAGGTGTGAACGATGGAGTTGGAAAGACATTGTAACTTGTTTACACTCTGTATTATTATATTCTACTGCATGCTTGATATCTAAACTAGATGTATAATATGCACCAGAAATTAACAACTCAAAAACAAACACTTGATTTTCCCATTCCTTACTCTAAACCAGTTTTTCAGTATTTCTTATGTCTATTGGTAACAATGATTTGTCCGCAAGAGTTAAAAGAGATCTTGTTCTCTTTTTGATTTTCCATCTACTTTTACTTCATCAACTTATATTTCACCCAACTTCTGCATGGAGGTAGAATACCATTAATACCCTACTCTAAGCCTTTAACATCCTCTTCCTACAGTTATGGAATAAACCACATCTGCTATCAGTCTCATCTGTTACGTATCCTCCTCCACATAGCAGCTGCATTAACTTTTCAAAATATGAACTCAAATTTGCCAACTACCTGTTGTACACTGTTTGTTTTCCTGTTACTTTTAGCCTGAAAGAGCCTTGAATACGTATTTTCTACTCCTTTTACTCTCATGTATTACTCTTTGGTCATACTGTCTTTTTGGTTACTGGAATTGAAACTCCCTCAAGTTTCCAGATGAGCAGGCTTCTATGCTTTCTGAGGTCTCCCTACAGATCTTTTATCCTCTGTCTTCTTGTTTTAACGGACCCAGTGGAAATGCCATCCCCAGGTAAAAAGAAATTAAAATTGACAGAATAACCCAAGAAAAATGTAACAGTATGAAACTACAGTAATTCAACTCTGTTCAATATTGAGCAAAACGTGTTCTACCAGTTAAATGTTACTCTTATAAGTCCACAAGGTCGGTAATACTACACAAAGTGAATTCAGAAGTGTGTGATTCCTTGTTATAGGAAAATGAGAATAATGCAGTGAGTGGTTTTTGGCTTAGTAGACTATCAGGAGGACCTGTGTCTTAACCAGGTAGCACTAATTTCATTTTGTGAGATTCCTTAATTAAAGTCAGTGAGTATAGTAAATGGGCTTTATGAATATATGCAAATGCACTGTTTTATGGTTATTTCCTGTTATCATTCTTAAGCTGTGACCTCTCTGACTTTTCAAAGGAAGTAACTGATATCTTGCTTAACGTTATGCAAAAGTTTAGCATACAAAAACAGCTTAAGATCTCTATTAATTTTGCCAGCAGGGTTTTATTAATATTTGGGAAATTAGAAAATTGAAATATAGATAACACACAATTATAGATCATAAAAGTTTAATAAGACTGCAAAATAATTTTTCAAATAACTTTTACCATTGTCGCTATTTTGTGTGCATTCTGAAGTAATAAAAACAATTATTCTTCAAATTTATCCTTAATCAAATACTAAATAGACATTTTGTTATTTAAAAATACTCTGCTTCTGGTTTTATCAATCATTTGGTCGAAATTCTATCAGCTACATAATTTCAAAAGCAATCTGATCTTTCAGCAAATATTTGAATATAGTTGCTATGTTCACCATCATTTTTTCCCAACATTTCCTTCACTTTATGTAAATTTATTTGTCATCTACTTTGTGTTAAACATTGTGTTATAGACCTACAATACAGAAGGGAGCAGTCTTACTGCCTGGTTTTATGGCCATGAAATTTCTTAGATGACACAATTTTGAATCCCTTTATAAATCTGGTTTTTTGTGCTTCTTTCTGTAAGAACAGATACATAAATCATCAGAGGACGAAATATGATTCAATGAAACCAGAAAAGAATGATTTTACATCTCCTTTACCCTTAAACCGTGACCCTGCTTGATGTAGCCTAATACTTACTATTTTTCAAACTATACGCTATATACTTAACTTGTATTTTACCCTCCATAAAACATGTAAAATATGTGCTTCGATAATTCTTTAAATTTTTTTTTTGTTTATTATTCAGTTATTTTTTTTCTTAGTGAGATGTACTTTTCTATCAGTGTGTTCCAATTGTGGGTATCATTCTCCCATAATTAATGCCATATTCATGGTTCAATTTATATGATCACATTTGAACATCCAGATTATTTTGTTTATTCTTTTGATTTTTGTATTAGATAATAAACACGTGATACCATATGACTCATATATTTTTTTCTTATAAATTCATGGATGTATCAGTCAATGCTCACTAGAGAAACAGATTTAATGCAAGACACATAAATATGTATGGATTTATGAGGCAGGCTCACAACGGCCACCCACAGAATCAGGTGTGGAAGAGCGCAACAGTACTGTCTATACACTGGAGATCCAAGGATCCAGCCAAAGGTTGAAGGCCTGGAGCTCTCTGTAGTGTCCCATGCAAATCCATATAAGGAGGCTGAAGGGTCTCTGCTGCAACTCACATGATGACTTCCAAGGTAAAGGTGGAGACTGAACTCCTCCAAAGAAAGGAAGTCAGCCTTCCTTCTTCGTTTCCCTTCTATTCTAACCAGGCTACAAGCCTATTGGTTGGTGCCACTCATGCCCAGGTTGGGACTTCTGTTTTTGGTAAATCCTTTCAGCCACACCCAGAACTATGATGATCCAATTATTTGGGTGTTTCTTACTGAAGTTTACACAATAATTTTACATCCCAATTGACAAATCAAGCAATGTTTTTCTTCCTTTACTTAACAAACATCCATCATGTTGTCCCAGCTACTTTCTCTTCACTGGGACCCACTACCAACACTCACAATTAAAAAGAGGAAAGCGTGTAGAGGCTTCAGTCCATGATTAGTTGGCTGCAAGGCAGAATGGCCTGGTGCAGAGACATGGTGGAAGGGGAGCTACGTGTAGCATGGTGGCAGGGAAGCAGAGTAAAGGGAGAAGTCAGGAAAGGAAATAGAACATTCTGGGTCACACTTACAGAGAGCTGCCTCTCTGGACCTGCCTCCACTTCCAAACAGCAAGCTATGATACCCCTAAGATCCAATCACTTCCAAAGATCTTGCCTATGATTATGTGAGGCTTTAAGAAGACATCTACATGTAAACTGTAACACCTGTGACAAGGACTCTAGCACTTGTATGATCAGTAATGACAAAGAAACATAATACACTGCTCGTTTCTCAGGGCTTTCTTTATGATTTACATAATCTCTCAGTGTATCGATTCTAAAAGAGAATTTACAGAAGTTATAGAAAGAGAAGAGAGAAAATAATGTTGCAGTCAGACAAAATTTACTGTGTCACAAACCTTTGAAAAAATGAAATGAAGTTCAAATAAAGAAGGAAGTGGTTTGGGCTGGGGATTTAGCTCAGTGATTAGAGTGTTTGCCTTCCAAGCACAAGGCCCTGAGTTCAATCCCCAGCACCAAAAAAAAAAAAAAAAAAAAAAAAAAAAAAAAAAAAAAAAAAAAAAAAAAAAAAAAAAAAAAAAAAAAAAAAAAAAAAAAAAAAAAAAAAAAAAAAAAAAAAAAAAAAAAAAAAAAAAAGAAGTGTAGTAAAAGATGATGCTTAAGACACAATAAGATCAATGTGCTACCTGTCTGACTTGATGATCTCCATAGTTCGGGTTTTTCAAATTCATCTTGATTTTTTTCCCCCTTTTCCCAATCTCCTTCATATTATTTGTAAGTGTTCTGAGTTAAATTAGCTGGTGTCTATGATACCTACCAATCAATTGATCTATCTATCCCTAGCCTTTATTGATTTTTCTTTTAATGAGGTATATTTTGAAATTGAGGAACTTTTCTTTGAAAGTTATCTACATAGAAAAATATACAATTTGCTTGTGCTTATTTTTGTTTCATGTAAAACCCAAAACATTTATCTGACAAATAATGGAAATATTATGTAGCTATTGTGCTATCAAGTTTCCTGCCAAAAATCTTTCTTGGCTCCCTGTCATTTATTTCTCTCTGTCTCTCTGTCTCTGTCACTATTCCCTTCTCTTGGCAATAATCGAGGCAGGTGACAAGCCACAATTCATTCTCAAAATATGCCAAAGTCATACTTCAGGAATCCAGCATAAGTTACAGCACCCCCAACGGGCCTGCCTATTCTCCAAGTCTGCAGTCCCAGCCACCATCAGGACAATAAACTGGGAGATGGGGTCCCCACGAGGAGCATGCATATTTTTACTCTTCAGTATTTGTTCTTTACAAAGGAGAGGTTTATACAGAGCTGGGTATTAATATTAGCTGCTGTACAGCTTCCGATAAATTAGAACTCTGTTTTCTTCTCCCATGATGTATTCTCTACATTTATGTGTTTACAAGTTATTGTGAATCTGTTTCTCCATATTTGTAAATGTCTGCCTATTCACAACTTGGTATTTTAAACTTTTCTTTTGGTATTATATCTCTGCAATGTATGGGTTGGACATGGCCCAAGAATTTTTACTTTCTCTCATGTCACTGACAATTGGCTCTCCTTTGCCAAACACACACTTGGCTGTGACAAAAAGGCAAATTTAATGCACTATTTTTTGCTATTAAAATGGCCCTGAGCTTCTCTTAGTTAGATTTGAAATATTGCATAAAACTACAATTTCACGTTGCTTCTTTTGGTTATACTTTCATTCATTAGCTTAGAAAATCAGTCATGATAACATAAAAACCCAAGAATTTGTTTTTAGCTATTTAATCATCTCACAATCTTTTATTTTATCCTAGCAGCAGAATATGATTATTTGCTCTGTCAATTGCCAAAAAATTACCTCTAAATAGTAATAGAACATTTTATTTTTCCAACAAGAAAGGCTGCAAATTAGTATACCTCTGAGCTTTGGCAGATTTATTTAAAGATAGGCACTTAGAGTAGAAATCTAGAGGGTCTTAAATAACAGTTTCTCTTTGATGTTTTAGCCTATGTATTGTTAATGATCCTCTGACTACTTTTATTCACAGATAAAACCACATAAAAATGCATGCCTCAGTTACATGGATCACAAATTACATTCTATGGAGTAAATTTAAAGAAATTTATACATAAATAGAAAGCCAGCTAGCTAGATAGATGATAGATTTGTGTCGAAATTCATGACATCCATCATAGCATTTGTAATTATGTTATGTCATATCCTGTAGACATATGAAAATTTTGGCAACATTTTGAGTCTTGCTTTCAACTAGTCACTAGCATATATGCTAAATAACAACAAAACTTTGGCCAACATAGTCATCAATGATTTGCTCCACTAAAACATTATTTAAATCTCAGAAAAGTAATACTAAATCAACTTTCTTAATATTATATAATATAGGTAAACCCAAATAACAAAGTGTAAGATTTATATAGGTACATATGCATGCACCCACACCCACACAAACACACACACATTCTTTTAAGCAGCAGAGTGAATGTTTTGGATTGAAGTGGAATGCATTTAATTTTACCTGAAAGTACCATCTGACTTTGTCACTTTACTGCCATTTGCAGCTTTGTGCCTCCTTACGTGTTTCAGCCTGAAGCAGATCCAGGGAGCCCTTGCACAGTGAAACTTCTGGAAGTAGAGAACAAGGATTTATTTGCTCTAAGTAACACAAGGGGAAAAATAATTGGCTTAAAAAACAAATTTTCTTTTCTGCTCACAGTTTGCTTTAGACATAAATCTAGAAAACACATTAAAATATTTTTCTTTAAAACCCCAGACACTGTTTTCATTTATTGTTTCTTTAGAGTTACCAGAACATGTCCAACCTGCATCATAGGCAAATAAAAAAGAGCTGAGTGAATTTAGAAAAGAAATGGGAGAACAAACTTTTAACTTAGATAAGTAGTCCTACAGTTTTTAACCCCAGTATTGCAGTGCTAATTTGGGGGAAGCCATCCTCCATGTAGTGAGATGAAAGAAATCTCACCAACAGGATCATGTAGTCGGATGAGTACATCTCTAATTACAAAATCCAAGGAGCCATGCTGAGCCAGAACTACAGACAAAAACGCTGGCAAACACTGTACTTAGACAAATCAGGAGGGCCGATAACCAATTACTGTTCTTGTAAACCATTAGTCATGCAGTCATAGATTAAGACAGATTTATGAAAATAATAAAACTTCACATACAAATGAAGTCAAAGAAAAAAAGTGGAAATGTAGTTCAAGTTAAAGTTTGTTTACAAAATTACATACATTCAATGAGAAAACAATGTTTTCATTTGATCAGATTCAGGAAAGTATAAAACATTAAAAATAAATTTCTAGTAAAACACCTTTTAGTGTAGTCAAAATAAAAGGAAACTAAGCTTATTTGACAAAGTACGAATTGTTCCAACCATACATAAAAGTGTAAGCTCTAGGAATGTCTTTGAAGGGAGGGACAAGGTAAGTTTGCACGAAACTCTACTCAGTATTGTGCATCATTGTCCTGGGAAGCTACAACTTGCTGGAGACAGGAATGGAAACAGGCAGTGACTGCAAGTGGACACAAAAGATCTTTTAGGGTGACAGAAATGTTCTAAACTTTAAGTACAGTGACATTTGCCAAATTCTCTAAGTCTGCTTTTCAAGAATTGAATTGCACGCTTAAAACAGGTGAATTCCATATTGTATAAACCATATCTCAATGAAGCTATTTAAGAAAAAAAGAGCAAAAAATTAAGAAAATGTACTGAAGTCATAGCCAATATTCAAAACAAACAATAAATTATTGGAAGTGTACAAACATAAAAGAAAAGATAAAACTTTCATTATTTGCAGAAGATATTATCACCTAAATAGGTCTCCAAGAGAACAACAAGAGAGCCAGCAAGTTCTTTCACTATGAGACCATCATATAAAACACATTATCTTCCTTATACGCTATCGGTCGCCAGTAAGAAAAAGTAATGGAAAAAGTTTTCAGTCACAATGACTCCAAAACAAATGATACTATCTAAAATGAAATGAGGAAGACCGTACGAGCCCAAAGTACAAAACTTCACAGAACAAAATCAAAGGACAAGCTGAATGAAAATTAACCATTTGAGAATCATTGCATTAATGCAAACTAATCTGAATTAAAATTTAAATTTTCTTATAAAGTGCAATAAGCAACTTCTGAAAGTTATACAGAAGAATTTCACAAGAATTGTCGAGATGATAATGAAAAGTAACACGAAGAAAGACTTTTTGATAAAATCAATCATAATGAGGAAGTATAGTAAGTTTTAAAAAGCTGCTAAAATTTTGATTTTTAAAGTCTACTTATTCCCTGTGTGTGCGCGTGTGCGTGCGTGCGTGTTCGTGTGTGTGCAGTCATGGGCATCACACGCAGGGCCTCTCACGTGTGAGGCAGGCACTCCGAGCTGTGCTTCCAGTTCTGCTGCAGTTTTCAAAAGTAATAACTCAACCGACTTAATCTTCCGAAAATTTCACCTACAATAATATGTACATGCATTGGAAACGATGTATGTATTTGGATAGTCTTTCTTTAAAATAGAAAAATTGTCAAAAGTAACATTAATAGAGATGAAGTAGAACAATTGTCGAAAATACTAGTATCTCAGCAGAGAGCGAGGAGATGCCTGCAGTTTCCGGTGATGGGGAGATCGAGGCAAGAAGATTCCCAGTTGGAGGCCAACCTGGCAATACGGCAAGACCTCATTTCAAATCAAATAAAAAATAAAACTGAAGGAGGGAAAGAAAGAAGGATGAGGAACAGAGGACAGAAAAATGATATTAGTATTCTTTAATTATTTAAATGGAATAATCTTCAAAATTATACGCTTGTGAGTAAAAGAAAGACAGTGCACTTAAATTACATGGATTCACATTCGAGCTGTCAATCAAACTGTCTATGGTGACTTACCTACTCTGTACCTCAAATTCTTTATTTATAAAATACACAAAACTATAATAGTACCTCAGAGAGTTATTGTGATGGTTAAAAACATTAATATAATGTAGAGTTTGAACAGTAACTGGGACACAATGTTTTACAGAAGTTTTTGAAAATGGTAATTATAATTGTTCTGTATTAGAGGAAAAAAGCATAGAATACTTGAATACAGTAGGTTATCAATTAGTAAAAATAGG
The DNA here is from genome assembly GCA_004026905.1 of Hystrix cristata. Lineage (NCBI taxonomy): Eukaryota > Metazoa > Chordata > Mammalia > Rodentia > Hystricidae > Hystrix > Hystrix cristata. Next base: position 87,722 of record PVJO010005614.1, on the reverse strand, counting down.
TTATTGTAATTCACATTCACAAAAATACATAACACCTAGAGGATATATATTAAATTGATAAATGCAATTGTCACTGTATGAAAAATTTATGGCTAAAAAGTCATGGAGAAAAAGTAGTAAGATGAGATAAATGTCACTATAATGATTTACAGAAATTTATGACACTTGAATTCATTTCTAAATTTAAAAGCTTGTTTTAAAATTAGATGTCATTTGTATTGAAAGATACAAGTTGAGGCATTAGACAATCAAAATAGAGATGATGTAAAAACTCTACATATATATGATATTTGATGTGTAACAAAAGTAGTTCATCTAATCACTGACTGTTTACATAGTTAATATATGGTATTAGCACAGTACATAATCTTAACTATTTTCTTCTCTCACTATCAAGAAATAGAAAAAAGTTTCAAAGGTAGCAAAGTACCCCAGTAAAATTAAAGTGTAGTAAGAATAAAATATTAATAGAAAATTTTAAAAAATTATAAATTCCCTCTGGAGGCTGTTGGGATACTACCTTTTGGAGTTGGAAATAAAATTTCCCAGAGAGAAATCTGGGTCCCATGGAAAGAATGTTAGAGCCATGAGGAAGGAAACAAAGGACTTAGACAAGTACTGGAAACGAATAATAGGGTAAAAACCCATGGAAATATAAAAAGAACGAGAAATAAGAGGAAAAGCTCAAATGTGAACTTTAATACATTAAAAACGCATCAAACTTTAATACACCAAAAACACTTTAATACATCAAAAACTTTCCCTAACTCTAGAATAACAGCTGTTACCTCTATGCTAGGATTTGCCAAAGGATTTATGATAAAGTTGCTGAATATTCCTTCTTTCCTTATTGATAGAAACTTATCTGAAGGACTCAGTAAATATTATGAAAATGTATTTTTATGCTTTGTATAAATACTGTTAATTATAACAGCAATGAAAGATAATGCAGAAGCAATTTTCTCTTGACTAGTAAGGTCTGTATACATAAGAGAAGAAAATCAGTAAGCATTCACATTAATTTATGCTTAATTGAAATATTTCGGAATTTTATTTATAACTAATTGATAGCATAGCAAGTAAATGTAAAGAGATGATGAACGCTGCCCTAGGGGATTATGCAAATAATTTTATTAGGTTGCTTATGTATAATAATTTGAATAATAAATGTTCTCACACTTATTTTGAAAGTCATAGTTTCCTATTAATAACATTGTGTTTCAGAGTATGTAACAATCAACAAAACAAAAAATAAATTTGACATTAATTTGCATATTTATTGACTGACTTTCATCATGGGCAAAAAGTCCCTGAAACACTAAGGAAAATGATGCTGACATATGTCTATTCAACTTTTTCCTTTTAATTCACATTTCAGAAGAGAAATATATTCTTACTCCTGTAAGATTATTCACAAAATCGAAGATTATTTTCTTTTTAAACTCTGCCTATTTAGACCCAGGTAGACTGGTAGGGTAAATATTTCATGGTTAAGTTAATTTATGACCAAAATAAACTAATGGTATAATAATATTTTGATGACAAAGATATTTTGAAGACTTTTTCTAAGAATTAAATTGTTAGTGTTTCCAGGAAATTTAATATAGCTGTTGTTACCATAATCAATTTATATTCTGAGTGTAAGATTTACTATATCAAATCTGTTATTATTTTAAGTTAATGTAGTGAAATATTTCTAGCAGAAAGAAAAGAGTGACCTAAGATTGCATACAATGAAAATAGTAGACATAACTTAACTTCTCATTTTTAGTGACTGTATCATAATCCACATGAGTTCTTAAAATGGCAGAATTAAATTATTCAGGCTTTGATGTTTGTGTGTTGATGACTCACAGAGAAACACCTTGCCAGAGCTTTCATTAATCACTAAGGAACACTATTGATCTATAGATCAATATAATTTTGGCCCAAATTGATCAAATCTGATCAAAATATATGGAAAAAATGTTGTACGACTCTAAGTAAAATAAGTACTATAAATATAAAATGGGAGATAATGATTCTGGCAAATTTTAATTAATTTGATTTTGGTACTTGATTTCTTTTTATTACAAGATACTTAATATAAAGATTCACCTCTGACAATACAGTCAATCATGTCTTTGTCTATGGTGATTGTGTATAAGAATACATAAAATAATTCCCTATTATAATTGAGTGATAATTGATAAAATAGAGTAAAATGGCAAAAATATAATTCTTAGTACATGAATGCACTTTTTAAAAAGTATATGTTCTTTGAAAGAATTTCTCAGTAATTAAAGTTTTATTTGATATCTTTAAAGTCATGAATTGTAAGTAGATGTGTTTTCAAAGAAAATCTACTACAATCACAAAAAAAGGACTATGCAAAAACTCTGGGATAGCATCTTGTCTATCCAGGTACTTGATGAGAAAACGATCAAGATGTTTTAAATTTTTACTTGATGCCTACCCGATTTTCTCTCCTTTACTTAAATGAACTTTCTAATTAATGCTCAATTTGTCTTGCCAAATCTCTCTCCTTCGGCCCTTTCCTCTTCTGTCCCTAAATTCCACTGACATTTTATCATTTTTGGATGAAAAATTACAGCAATTTAAATGAATTCAACGAGGGATGCAAGAAAAACTAAGAGCAATTAAAATTTAAGAAACAAATTTGTATGTTAATCACCCTTTCATTAAATTAAGAAGTCTTGGCCTCAGTTTATATTGTCATTTTCTCATTTTATAAAAGTAATATTTAGTAGTAATTACTCTAAATGTATCTTCATTCTGAAAGCTTTCCCTCCAAGGCTGTGCCATTCACATAACAATGAATTTCCTTTGCTATTTTACTATAAGGTTCTGTAAAAGCAGGATATTGAATAGCTGTTTTGTGTTTCTATTCCTAAATTTATAAAGAAACTTCCTTCGGAGTTCGCTTCGACCTCCCTCCCGCTCTGCAGTAGTCCCTTACAGCCGTCTCTATACCTATCACCTCAGCCCCCTTAAAGAAAATCTGCTTTATTATCTTTTCAAAAAAACAAACTTTCCCTCAATTTTTATTTTATAAAGCACTCATTATGACGCCATTATAAAGTATTGAAATAAAGGAGAAAATTCATTTTTTTAAAAAAAGACTAGACAAGAGAATCACTACTTCTGATGATTTAACATTATTAAATAATTTGAGCTAATAAGCTATTCTGTATGCTGAGTTTAAGCCGTTAAGAAAGAAGTTTTTTCAACTGAAATTAATTACAATGCAGTCAATAAATTGCAGTTGATGTCTACAGTATTTAAAATATAATCAGGTGTCTTTTCATCCATAAAAATGCCATTAATATTGTACCTACAGCATGTCAGACGATGCATGATTGTCATATCTGATACATCATCACATAAAAATCTTAACTAGCTGTTAGATAAATGTTATTCCTGTATCTGCCAGTAAAAGGTGGGGATTTAAACAATAATTTTTTTAAAGAATCTGATGCATTTCTGTAGCTATGCCTCCAGAGCTGTTTGCTTTCTAATACCCAACACTTCCTGTGCTATAGTGCTTTTATAAGAACATGATGGTCAGTCTTTCTAGTAAGGAACTATATTGCTTGACAGTTTAGTTAAAGGATTCATTAGGAGTCTACTATGGGAGAAATACCTGTAAACCTACTTACGTAAATCTATTTTGTAGGTACAGCAAGATAAATCCATAGAGGAAAATTTCAATGTACAAGGAAAAGTTATTGTTTCCTATTCACTTGAGCCTGTTGCTTCCCTGTGTTATTAAAATAAGTCTAAATCTTGACATATAACTTAATTTTTAAATTTCATTAATATTTCAAGGAAAAACAACAACTGTTAGAACAGCAAGATATCTGAATGATCACCTCTGAGTGCAAGTACAGACAAACTAGCATCAGGTAGAAATTTCATTTGGCTTTACAGGATATTGGCTATAATATGAAGTAAAGAAGGCGGAGTTCCATGTTCTTTTTATTGAGTCTAGAAAAGTGACTGATTTATTAACAGAGAATAACAATTTATTAAACTTGATGAACAAGGACTGTATTTGTCTTTTTATTGATCAGTGTTATGAGTTCTTTACATTGTCTTTATTCTTAATAATTATTATTTATATGTTTCAAATCTCTTCATATTGTCTTCCATCCTGTGTATTGACTTTTCATGATGGTGTCCTTTAAAATCATGGAGTTTTATATTTTCACCAATTCCAAGTGAATTACAGTTCATTGATTGAGGAAACATGGTATAATATGAGGTGGTAACATTTATATCATTTTATATCTTTTTTTGCTTAGTTTCGCATTTTAGCTCATACATTTATTTCTTTGATCAATTTTGAATAAATTTTTGTGCTATGAGGCAGCGAGACCACTTTCACTCTTTTGCATGTTAATACTTAGTTGTCTTTTTGCTATTTGTTGAATAGATGATTATTAGTCCTTTGAATTATTTTCTAACCCATTTGAAAATCCATTGACCGAAAATGCATAGGTTTACTGCTGGATTCTTGGTTCTAGTCCATTGATTTCTTTATAAATCTGAGGACAATATCACACATACTTAATTACTGTTGATTTGAAGTGACTTTCAAAAAATAAGAAATGTTAAGTCCTCCAATTTTATTCTTTTTCAAAGATTGCTTTTGCTATTCTGAGTACACTGAATTTCCAGATGAATAACAGGATCAGTTTATGAATTTCTAAAAACATGGCAGCTAGGATTTTATAGAAATTTTATTGAACAATACAAATACAAATGCATTGTTAGAAACTGCACACAATTTTGAGAGTAATGGCATTTTAATAATTTAAGTCTCAATCCAAGATCATTAAATGTCTTCATATTTATTACTGTCTAATTCCTTCAATAAGTTTTTCTACTCTTATTTCTTGTCAGCTTATTTGAATGCCTTAATTCACTTATTTAAAAAAATAATTCTACTTGATACTCTCTGAACTTTCTGTATCTAAGATTTTCATTACTTTTGACAAAGTTTTAACTACTATTACTTGAAGTATTTCTTCCATTTCCCTCTCTCTCTCTCTCTCTGTCTGATATCCAAATTAGGAATATGCTATGGCATTTAAAATTATCCACAATTCTTTTTTCTCGCATTCTACTTTTCTTTCTTTTTCACTTACTTTTCCTTTTAAAAGTTATTGATTTACCTCTGAGGTTTCTGAATCTTTCTCCAGCTTTGTCACTTCTACTGAAGAGCCCATCTAAGGTATTTTTCACTTCTATTCTTTCCTAATTGCTTTTTAAATTTTATTTTAATGCTACATTATAGATGGACATAGTGATAACATTCATCATAGGGGATTTGTACCTATACTTGACATATCTTGTTGCTTCTTTTTTTCCCATTCCCCTCCCCTCAGCCCCTCCTCCCTCCCTATCTACAAAAGCTTTGATTCCATTTTTTCCTTCCATTTCTTATTTCTCTTGTCCCTCTGTTCCTTTCCCCCTCCCTTGTTCCAGCTCCCATTTGGAGATTTTGTTCCCTTTCCCAATATATTACATTTTAGTCTTTATTTACACTTTCAATTTCTCATACCAGAGAAACAATGCGGTATTTAAACATGTGTGTCTGATTCATTTCACTTAAGAGTATGGTCTCAAGATGCATCCATTTACCTATGAATATCTTCTGATTCTCAGAAGTTCTTAGACTTGTCATTTCTCTGCTTAAGTGTTGGTTCTTGCATGCTGTCTACATTGTCCATTAGACTCCCTAGTATATTCATTAGTTATTTTAAATTATTTAATAATCCTTGATAATATCTACGTCATTTCTGATTCTTTTCTTCATACTGTGGAGGATTAATCCACAATTTTGGTAAGACTGTTTAAGGTTATGATCCTCATAATTGTTTCTACAACGGTAAAACCTTCTTGAAAAATTCCTTTCAGGCCCTTATTCCCGTCTCTGGCTACAGTGTTCTCCAGTGATTTCACTGAAATACTGACCCCTGTAGATTTTGTTTCTAGCCCTGGTAAGTGAGACAAAAAGGCAACAGTAAGCTAGCATGGGAGGAATGCACTTCCCTCAGCCAGGAGTAAGTACTACAAGTCTTTTTATTCTAGAAGTCAAACCTTTGTTTTGGAGAAATTGTGGGTGTATTTCACAGTGACTTATCTTCTCTTGCCAAAACCTGGAAGGCATTTCTCAGATCTTAACCATGAAAATACACTGGAGAGTCTGGAGGAAAGTGAACAAAATCCAACCTCTGCCAAGTTTGCAATAGTTAGGATTTTTTTTTTTTTTAATTCTTAAAGTATACACAGAGCATGCAGATATTAGTCAAATTCCCATTGTTGTTTTTTTCTGGTTTTGTTTTTGTTGTTGTTTTGTTTTGTTTTGCTTTGTTCTTTTTCTTTCTTTCGAAACTTTCTTTCTTTCTTTCTTTCTTTCTTTCTTTCTTTCTTTCTTTCTTTCTTTCTTTCTTTCTTTCTTTCTTTCTTTCTTCTTGTGACACAGTGACACACTACCTAGCTCAGGCTGGTCGCAAACTCATGGTGATCCTCCTGACTCAGCATCCAGAGTGCTGGAAGTACAGGCATGCACCACCATGCCCAGCCGTATTTCTCCCATTTAATTTCTCTCAAACACAGATTCTGCTCCAAGTAGTCAGACCTTGGCTGTGTCTCTGTAGGCAAGACTTTTTAGATTTAAGAGTGATGGTTTGCTCTCAAGCTCAGTTTTCAAATTGGAACAAGATAAATCAATTGATTTTCAATTTTTATATATATATATATATATATATATATATATATATATATATATATATTATTTTTTAGCTCAGTCATGGAATTGAGGACTTTACTCACACATTGTCCCCTTACAGAGTTTAAATGTCGAGATACCATTTAGACCTTATTTATTTTTTATCTATTCCTACTTGATTTTTAAGTATTACAGTCTTGTTGTTTTAGTGACATGTACATGTGTGTAATTCCTAAATTTATCTTTAACTTTGAAATCTCCAGTGAACTCCAGACTCACACACTCTTCAGCTTCTTGTCTTCTTTGCATATAATTTCACACACAGTGTTTATTTCTGTGTGTCTGTAGAGGAGTTTGGTGATAAAATTACCAGTATAACATGAAATCTGCAGTTTAAGAAGACAAAGGAATAAAATTTATGTAAAAACTACAACATGCAAGGAGAAACTGACTTGGGAGGCATACTGTCAGTCACCATCCATACCCTAAAAATTGCTACCTTCTACAACTACTTATCAAAAGAATGAAGAATCACTTATACTGGATTCATATATAAATATTTGAATTTATTATGAATTTTTATTAATATCAATTTCAAAATATTTGCTAAGTATAAAAGTACCTGGAGATTAAATCTCCATTTCAATTTCATTAGAATTTAAATTGTGTTGTTACATGCTACTTGTAAATATGTATCATATCTAATAAGTAAAAGCCTTCCACATTGTAGTATCTCAAAAATACTGCATAGAAATTTCCATGTAGAGCCATTTTTTATTGTTTTTCTTTAAAGGATACAGTGGGATGTTATGTCAAGAATGACAATTTATTTCTAAAGAAACACTAAGTCTTTGGTTAAAAATAAGGGAAAAGGATGCATAAGAAAATGAAAGAGAAATTATAAGGCTACTGGATTGGAGACATTTTAAATCCATTTGTTTCAAGTGATCCAGTATACATTTTTGGAATACAGCATGCCCCTTTCTGTTATTTTCAGCAAATTGGGTTCCTTGCTGTGATAAGTGAAGCAACTGTTAATTTCCCCTCAAAATGGATTCTACCAAAGCAGTAGGTCTTGTTTTCCTTTAAGTTGTTGGACAGTTGTTCAGTGCTATAAAAAGATGACAATATTATGCTAAATGATATTCTTTAAAAAAGTTATTGAAATAACTGCAATAACATCTATTGTTGGCCACTGTAGCTGATAGATTCCTGACTTAATCTGCACAATAACATATCAATACAAGACCCATTTAAATGACAGAAGGAGTCAAATGATACAGGATAGTTTACTCCAGGCCAGATGGCTACTGTGTACCAAACTACTATTTGACCTGAGTTCTGTATAATTTTAATATACTTGCTAGTCTACAATATTAGATGGCTCTTGCTTATGTGATAGTTTTATACATTTATGTTCAGATTCATCCCAATAATACAATTGAATATGTAAATAGTAATATTATATTATTAATTAGTATAACTATATCATTTATTTTCCAAATATAGAGACATTTAAGTGTGATAGTGGTGATATTAATGGTGCTACTGACATATCATAATCCAGGAATACGCTAATCATACGGGGATATATGTTTATTCTAAAATCAACAGAACTCTAATGTAATGTATTATACTGTAAATTAGAGGTTACATTGGGATGAAGTGAACACTGTACTTAATTATTCCTACTGGACTTGACTATAGCAGTTCTGGGAAGTAAAAATTTAGGGAAACCATAGACTTTCTGAAAATGAAGGAACCAGATAGGAGTGGTTCAAAATCTCTAGAATTATAGGTTAGTATATAGATGTATTATTTTTCTCATGTGTTCATTTAAACGATCTGATATATATTGCTCTTTATGTAAAAGAAACAATGATAAGTGCCAGAAGAGGACAATACTTGTTGATTAGAGACTGACTAATCCTGGAATTGTCTTATTTAGCAGACAGCCATAAACCAATCATCAAAATACTGTATTGGAAGGATGAGAATTTTAATCCAGATGACTTTTAAATAACATTGGGTAGGGAATATTTTTGAGAAAAAAATAAAAGAATTTAGTATTGTGTGAGTCAATGAGTACGAGCTATCAATTTCTGTTAAAATAGGCTTTTTGGGCAAAATGGAAAAATACATTTTTAGAGTCCTCTACTAAATATTTTGCAAATTTTAAAATTTTATTGCAAAGTTAGACCCTCCCCCAAAATAAAAGACTCAGTCTAAACATAGGTACCTAAATGAGTAGATACATCTCAGAAGTACAGATTGTCAACGGCTATATGAAAAAATGTTCAACTGGGCTGCCCATAAGAAAAATGCAAATTAAAACTATGTCAAGATACCATCTTACCTCAGGAAAAAAATGGGTATCATTAAAAAATCTAATAGTAACAGATACTGGCAAGGATGTGGGGGAAAAAGAGCTCTTCTACATTTTTGGTAGGAAAGTAAACTAGTAAAATCACTCTGGAAACCAGTGTAGAGATTTCTCAAAAATCTAAAAATTGAGTTTCCATTTTACCCAGGTATCTGTCTTCCACTTACCGTCCCAGAGTTAAAATCATCATATTTCAGGGAAACATGCATACCCACATAGCAGCACATTTTGTAATAGCTAGAACTTGGAAAGAGCATATATGTCCATCAACAAATGGATAAAGAAAATGTGATATTTATACACAATGCGGTACCACTCTACCGTAAAGAAAGATAAACTTGGGGCATTTGTGGGTAAATGGATGCAACTTGAAAACATAATATAAGCGAAGTAAGACATAAAAGTTTAAATATCATATGGTTTTTCTTATGTGAGAAACTCAAAATATACACTGTATTAACTGTTGTTAGTCTCTATTTTGTTACGAAATTTGTTTTTTTCATAGAAGAAAGGTGTTTTTTAAATTTTTTATTACTATCTACATGTATAATATTAAAATAAAAAAGTTTCATTGAAAAACATTTCAGGTTTCTAAAGTCAGTCACTCAAATATTCATGACATACCAAATATGAAGAAATCAGCTTTAAAATAAGATCTTATTTAACAATAAACAAGAAAACTTCATTTCTCAACCCTAGAAAACATGACTTTTTACATAGTACCAACCATAAAAACAACTTCCTTAAGTATCGGCGGTTCCTGAGACTATCATTTTATCATTTAGCACCATATTGAAATAGAAATGAAGCATTTTAAAAACTTAATGTTATAAGCAAGTATAAAGATTTGTGGGATTTTTGTAGAATGCAAAGCAAAGCTTTTCAATATGTTTTCTAATTCACCTTGTGTTAACAAATTGTGTGTTTTTAAAACCAGTTCAAATCATATTTATAAATATTATGTATTAAGTAACATAACACAGTGACAAGATTTTAGTATATAGTTATTTGCAAACTCGGGAATTACCTAAAAATACCTGCTCTTCTAATCACAAAGATCTCTGCATTCTTCATCACGGGGCTGTTGTTAAAATACCAACTTTTCTTTAGTTCTATATGAGTCTTTTATACTACAGTTAAGATAGAGCTCTTCTTCTACAATTTATTTAAAATACAATTTCACACATTACCAATAGAGAGAAAAAACCTCCAAGAATTATCAATATCCCTTTCCTATTCTACTGTAATTTGTACAACATAATGGATTTCCTCAGTAAAATCCATGTTTCAATGAAACATTTCACAAAAAAAGCTTTCTTTCAAAGAAAAATCTTTAATCATATAATTATGTTTATTTCATAAAGTAATAAAATAATTATATAAATCAAATAATATCTAAGTGATTCAAAATGGCACAAATAATCTCAATGTTGGTAGCATAATTATGGGATCATGCACTCTCCACATCTTTCATTAGAAATATTCTAAGTATTTTTGTACATTCTAAACAAAATTGGGCTACATATGGATATAAATAAATACAGAAATCAAAAGATGCCAAGACAAATCTTAATTTATCTATTACAAATCACAGATAACAAGTAATCACATCAGTCATAACTTAAATTCCATTAAATGGCATGTAGCAGAATGAAAATCTTCTACTGATCTTGGAAAAAATGAAAACTACACAAAGAAAAATAGAAGAGAGAAATGTCATTAGTTGTAAAATGGTTGTTGTTCATGGTAATATTTATGTTAAATTTGCTCCTTTAACATAATGATTTTGCTGTCTTTACATTAACCTTAGTTATTTAGCAAGACCATATTATAGAAAATTAAGACATAGAAACCACAGCAAAAGTATTAGTTACTTTTCTAGAGTCATTGGTTTGTAAGAGAGAAAATATAGCACAGGGCATTCCCAAATTACAACATTCACACACACAAACCAAATGCAGGAAGAGTGCAGAACATTTACCTGTACACTGGAGACCTGAACGATCCAATCAAGGGTTGGGAGCCCAGGGCAATTTCCCATGCACATCGGTGTCTGCACTAAAATGTGGAAGAAATCTATACTTGGAATCAGGATAGGATGGTCTCAGTGGAGATGAGGATCAGAGCTCCCCTGAAGCGAACAACAGCCATCTTTGATGACAGTAATGACCTGAGCTCCTCCCGCAAGAAGCTGAGTCCCCTTCTGGAGAACCAGCAAAAGACCTTCTCCTGGTAAATAGCCGGCCCCTATCTACTGCTCCTGTTTTCCTTCACGTGGTGTTGGCAATAACCTTCAGGTGGATCTTCTACACCCAGAACCTCACCAACTCAGTCCAGCTGGGCGTTCCTCCTCAAGTTGACCACAATAATAAGTCCACCACAACAATAATGCAAGAATCCTGATCAGTAAGGCAAAGCATAATATTTCTTGTTTCCCCATATCCTTATGTTGGTAATATTTCTTTATTTTAACTTACCTCATCGTGATAACTATTGCCATAACTATTGCCAATTGAAAAACTTGACAATTATTTGATGCGTTGACACTCTGCTTCAGTCATCTATTTCATGTACTGTCTTATTTTAAAGAACTCACTGCACTAACCATGTAGAGAAATTTTCTTTGGATGTTTCATTATTTTATATAAATAGGAGTTATGAGTTTGGAAGAGATAAACTAGATTTCTGAAGAGCACCAGATTCAATCCATAGTTGAATAGCTCAGATTATATTGTATTAGAAAATGAAGCTTTAAAAGCAGAAACGGATACTCTGTTGGAATATCTAGTTCAAAATGGCGGTCACAGTCAAACTTCTCTGGTCCCTTCATGCTTTAAAAGTTTTATTTTTAATTTAAATATTACACTGTGTCAAAGCACGGAAATCCTCCCTACAGGCTACACTCAAATAGTGCACTGCAATAGTGTGGAAAGAGTTGCTCGACTGTGCTTCTGAAAGAAATGGATCTTGAAAGAGAAAAAAGATTCTGCTCCTCCACTGAGATTGTGAAAAATGGTCCACTGAGTTTTTGAAATAGGTATAGGATTGCTACAAAGAGTACAAGAATCTAGAGAAATGCAGCTAAAGTGATAGTATTATCATTTTCACCAATGATTACATTGAAAAGGACTAACATTTAATCCGTGTTAATTTCAAAAAAAAAAGCAGAAAATCTAACAGATAGAAGATGCTACATTTAAACATGTATTAATACATGTTTACAGTATGTAATGATGACATTCATCATGGGGTGTTTGTACATGTACATAACACATCTTAATTCTTTTTACCTTCCCTCCTCCTTCCCTCCCTCCCTTCTTTCCCCCTGCCTACTTTTCTTGCATCCCTTCAAATTTGCAAAAGATCTATCTCACTGTCTCCTATTATCTGTCTTTTATTTTGTTCTTTAATGTATTTATACTTTATGTTTCTCATACGAGAGAAACAAGTCAGAGAAAGATAAGAAAATCATACACCAGTACAACGGCTCATTTGCTCACAATTTTGCATTTGACATGAAGCATTCATGATATACACAGGGTTTTTATGATCCAAAGTTGTTTTTAATAGGTCGATTTCAATCTTGATCTTTCTAAGCACTTCAAATAGGTCGAGTTGAGAAAAAATATTAAATGATTGAAAAAAAATAACTATATTACCTTTATCAGAATATTTTGGCCCTAAAAACTTTAAAAACCACAGGTGAGAAAATTATTTATTTTCATTCATTTACTATTCTAAATGCTTTTGTAATTCTCTTTTGTATTATGTTTATATGCAATTATGCCTTATCAAATTCATGAGCAAATATAGATTACTATAAACGAATTATTTTAACACATTTGTGTTCATAATGACCTTAATTATAGATTCTTAAAATTATAGGATATTGTATTATTTTAAAATTTCTCACAACCTACATATAATGTGCAATGTAATAAGATATTACTAACCTGGATATGGTGGTATATGCCTGCTATCCCAGCTCTTTGGCAGGGTGGGGCAAGAAGACTGTCAAATTCGAGCTCTGGGCAACATATCCACTTAGTGAGACCCTGCCTCCAAATTAAAAAAAAAAAAAAAGAATTTAGAAAAAGAGGCTGGGGTGTAGCTTAGTAGGAAGGCTCTGAATTAAATCCCCCCCCGAAAACATTTTGTAGTTAATATATTATTACATTTTAAAATTAATGTTCTTTTTTATGTATTTTGCAATACCAGGGGTTGCACCCATGGCTTTCACGCTGAAGTACATCACAAGTTGCTTTTCTTTTTTCTTTTTTTTTATTTTTTATTTTGCGATAAGGTGTCACTCAATTGCCTGGATGGGGACTTGAACTTGCAGCCCTCCTGCTTCGCCCTCCCGCAGCGCTGGGGTTACAAGCCTGCACCGCTACTCCCAGCTCAGTATATTATTTTAAACATGAAGTTAAGCATATTTTGAAGTCTGTATTTTACTTTCATATGTATTTTTGAAATAAGCATGAATATTGAACTATTTTAGGATATCAATCAGCATATTTTAAAAATCATCATAGATAAGGGTACGAGAGTTCAATTTTCTACAATTTAGCCAACTTTAGGATTTCCAGTCCTTTTGGCTATTTTGATCTTACACTTATAGAATTATATAGTTTTATTTTTTATTTCTCTAATGCTTTCCTTTAATGTTAAGCAAAGTTATGTTTATTAGCTATCTGAGTAAACTGCTTTATTTGGTATCTGTTGAAGTCTTTCCCCTGTATTATATTTTAGAACATTTTGGATAGTAGTCAGTTATATAAAAAACAAATATCTTTTCCAGTTTAAATATTTTGGAAAAATTTAGTTAAATATATTCAAATGTATTAATATGTTGATATATTAAATATATATTATTATATTTTAAAAGATGTGTAGAGACACAAATATGTTTTTTTATAGCTCTACCTAGTTAGCTAGAGCTAATTTCCTGTTTATTGTCACTCACCTATGTCCAAATTGAAAGTGAATGAATATTTCAATGTAAGTATAAAACATCTCAAAAAACAGATTTACTTCATGGAAATGTTTAAGATCATAGTTCTCACAGCAATAGATTTGGAGTTTTTAAATTGTTGTTTGAGATAATTAGAGGAAGTGAATACTATCGCTACTTTAAAGAATTCAGAGGACATACTGGCATCAACTCAAAACACTCTAGGTAGGAGATAATAAGAAATATAAAAAAAGAAGTGAGGCAGTTGAGATTTTCTTTCTTCTTATACGTTTCTAACAATATTCCTCACGCTACCTATAAGACTGATCTATTATGCTGCAATATATTTGATAAAAGTTTCAATTTCTATTTGGAACTCCATGATCATTTAATGAATTAATTTAAAACAGAAGTTTCGATCAAGCCAGATATATTTCAAAAGTAAATATCAGATAAATAAGACTTCAATAATATACTAAAATTAAAAAAAAACTATCAAATAAAAATTGATGTCACTAGATTAATTTCTAACATAGCAATACAGATCATCAGTGAATAAGAGAGATAAAGATATTTTAGTGTTGAAATGGTATATAGGATGAGAATTATGGTGTAAATGTTAAAGAATGGAGAGAAAATTTGGATGTATTCTTTTGTTTTTTCACTGATTATAACATTTATTCTGTTGTGATGAATTTACTGAGTGCTTAGGGCCCTTAAATGTGTCAAAACAATAGTCACCTCTCTGTCCTCTAGAGGGTAATTATTAGCACAGCCTCTGTAATCAGCATATTGCAGCATATGGTGGCTGGAGGGCTTCATCCTAGTTATGCCCTGTTGAAAAATAGCCTAGGGAATTCTAGTGTCCGCGCACAGGAGAAGCCATCTACCCTTGTCTAGGAAGGACCAGGTAATGATCCTCAGAGCATTATTTTATGGCTGGCTGAGCACCCAGTGCTCTTAAATATTAAGAAACTCCTTCACACAAACCTTAAAACTTTGTACATTAGAGATTCTAACTAAAATTGAAATCCTTTTGCTTCATTTAGCCATTCCATTCCTTCTTTCTCTAATTTAATTTTTGGAAAGTGTATTTCTCAATGATATAAAATCAGAAAACATAATAGCGTATGGAAAATTCTGTTGTGAAAATAATTAGATGTTAAATCTAGGGAAGTAATCACGTACTGTTGGTATTCAAAATAATTTTATGTTAAGTCAGAATCAGTCTGCAGTTTCAAAGGTTTAGACCATCATACAAAATACCATTCATGATCTTGTGCAGCAAGATTTCTAATATTACTCTAAATCTGCTATAGCCAAGAAAAAAATGGTAACATTACAAAATTTATGCTTTTGGTCATGAAGGCCAGGTGACAAGATGTTCTTGCAGGGTTTAAAACGCAAACATTTCTATACACAAACACTTACAATTAAAGTAACATGAATTCAAATTCATTTCAGTTGTGCAAATGAGGCATGGAGGGGAAGAAATCCAACACATATTTCCTGCCCTGGTCCACAAGATATCCAGTGTTAGCAATGAAGTCTCTGATTTGCCACCATTGTTACTGTTAATTATTATCTGTAAAGATTTTCTGTTAGTCAGTATCTCCTATATCACTAAGAAAGTAAATTTTCTTATAGACATAAGAATTTTGTATTTGCCCAAAACTGAAAATTTTTTTTTCTTACACATACACTTAATTATATTGGTTACTTAAAATTGAAACATTTTACATCTTCTGAAAAGTATGGAACAGAAATATTATCAAACAAAAAAATCTTTGAACAGAATAAATGAAGAGTGTATAGAACAAAACTTTCACCACCTCAATAACACAATTAAGGCAAAACAGATACAAAGATATTAAATTTTTTTGCCCACTGTGAAATTATGATACAGATAGAGCAAAAGTAGAAAATTAAGTAGCTAAATTTAAGTAAGAATAAGTATAAAGAGGTACAGATTTATGTGTTTAATATATCTATACAGAATATATTTTATCTAATTTTTCCAAATGATATTACTTTAGGAATATATTATAAACATATAGAACTAGATCTTGCTTTTCAGATAATCTTCTAACCATTTTACAATATGATTACTCTAAATATTGTGCTGAAAAAGACCACATAATATTAAGTTGCTCTTTTCTTTTAGTGATGTTAAGCAAGATTTCTACCTTATTTAGATGTGGATATATCCGCCATAAATTTAGGTTTCAGGGAAAGTGTAAAATTCATGATTTTTGTGAACTTTCTAAGAATTAAAATAACGCCCAATAAAGTACACTCATTCTTTCAGTAAATACTCCTCAATATATATTAACATGTGGCCATTAAGAGCTAAGGATTTTTCTAAGTGTGAAACATTAACAATCAAAATAAACTGATTTCTATGCTCGTGAATCTTAAATTATGAGAAAAGATAGCATAGGGAGACTCTAGCATTATTTTATGAAATTACTATTTATTTTGCAAAAGATTTCTCTTATTGGTCATTTTTCTTAAGTTTGACACATACAACATGATAAAAATATATAATGAAGCAAAGGAGGAAAATTTAGCATACTTTTAACAAATTCATCTCAATGCTTGTATTTTAACTTCTATAATTCTATTTTTGTAACATAAAAATATTGTATTTGTGATAGCAAGTTGTTATAATTCCTGTGAATACTCAATACATCATTTTGGTGCCTGGCTGCCTATCCTTTTGTAATATCATGGATTAGATATTGAAAAACATTTAAAATAAAAAGAAATTTGATACGCAAAATTAAGCTTGTCTTAACTTGTTCACCCAAGTAGATTAGTTTTTTTGTCTTGGGCTACTAAATTCAATTAAAAGAAAAAAATTCATAATCCATATTTTTAAACACTTAAAACACCATGAATCTAAACAACATAAGTCGATTTTCTACACGTGAAATGATTGGATTTCATGCTTTTCTTTAAATATTAAATATTATCTCTGTATCTCCAAAGAGTAAGTTCTGTCTTTTTGAGTAAAGAAATACTATCAGTTGTAGTAAATATCTGGTCAAAATTAAGAAAGGAAATAATTGCATTTTTGAGAAAAAAATAAAGTATTTTATTAAAAATGAGTTCTAAATATCTTCCTTGCTATATGGCTTAGAGACTGCGAGCATTTCTTGATTATGAAAACCAACAGCGGCAGCAAGAGAAATAGTAGAAATACAGCAATAGTAAGATAACTTAACATTGAATTACATACTGTAAAATAATAAAAGTATGAACTCAATGCATACAGTGCTTTGCACAAAATAAACTGATGTCGTTATTATAATAGACATTGTGATTTTTAGGTTATCAGTATTTGACAATTCTTTAATTCTAGATTTAGCACTCCACTAAAAAGAACAATAAAATACCCCAACCTAACACACAAAACAAAACAAAACTCCTCTGTCCCAGCTTTGGTTAACTGTGCATTGCTTTAATCACACGTTTTGTGATCAAAAAAAAGTTTATATTTTGTGCCATGAGAAACTTATAAAATAACTGGAAGTTATTCATGCAACAACAACAAAATAATATTGCTCTGAGAAAAAAGAAATAAATGAAGTGAGTCTAACTGGTACCCTAGCTTTTCTAGACTGTAGAAAGAACGATGATTTGAAACCCGGCCCGAGGGTCCCACTCATAGAAACTCACTGAAACTTTCAACTGGGGTGTGGTGGCACACACCCATGATCCCAGGAGCTCGGGAGAGTGAAACAGGAGAATTACAAATTTGAGGTCAGTTTGGACAATGTAAGGAGGTCCTAAATTGCTTCCAATTAAAGAAGGCTAGGGAGGGGAGGGGAATAGGGGGGAAAACCAAGATACATCATGTACAGGTACAAAATAACCATGTTGATTATGATCATTACGTATACAATGTACCAATACTTGTTCTTGGTAAAAAATTACAAAAAACAAACAAACAAACAAAAAAACGGCTAGGGATAACTCAGAGGTAGAGTGCCCCTGGTTTTGAGTTTCGGTTATAAAAAATAAATAAACAAACAAAAAAATGCGAGACAGAAACTTTTTAGACGATAAGTCAGCTAGATATTTATTAGCCAGAGTAGATACTTTGTGCTCTATTTATGAAGGTGTTTCATCACTGAAGTTACCAATGATGAAAAAAAGGTCCACAAAGCTGCATATCGGTCCTTTTCCATCTTCAGGCAAAAAAGAATCTCACGAGTATAGAATTACAGTCATTTCTGAGAAATCACATGACTCGGGAAATCACAGAAGTTCTTATAAACTTTAGGAGAAAGATCATGATTTAATACCTTTTTGAATACTCTAGAAATGTCACACCTTAGGATTGGAACTAAAGTTTTGTACATGTGGCCGATGAAAACTTTAGAAAATTCAAAATGAGTAACCTGATTTACAAGTAACTCAACTAACTGCCAGTGCAAAGTGTAAGATTATTTAATGGAGTAAAACAAAATCTAGGATGTGACAATGAAAATTTATCAACTGGCATCCAATATAAGTGACAAAGTATGAGCATCTAACTTGGAAAACTATGGTGACAGAAGCACATTGAAATTAATAAAAAAGATAGGAATAGTAAAGACATTAACTCTGTTCTTTGAAAAACTCTAAATATGCACACAGAGAAAAAAGGAAAATGTGTACATCAAAAGGGTAGAAATGAAAGATATGAAAATAACAAATCCAACATCAAGAGATGAAAATCACAATACCTGAAGTGAAAATTAATCCAAATTAGAACAACACGAGACTACAGAATAAAGTATCAATAAACTTATGTCAAGAAAATTCTTGAAAATTAAGAACACACAGAGGAAAAACCAGGAAAAAAAGAATCGCAACCTGTTTTGTGAAACATGTCTAGCATACATGTAGTCAGAGTTCCAAAATTATGGAGCAGATACAATGCTGAGAAATGTAATGGTTAATTCTTATAATGTGATCAGAATCACAAACCCTCAGACTCAAGAACCTCATTATGTCACAAGCAATCATAATTATTTTATTTTACAACCATTAGTAAAGAGAAAAGCAGGAAGAGAAAAAAAAATTATAACCCGGAGGAACAAACATGCATGACATTTCATCCAGAATCAGTAAGACTAAAATCAATGTCATCTACAAATACGGTAAACACAAAATAAAAATAATCGTTACTGTGGAACATTGTATTCAACAAAAATATCACTTAAAAATGGAGTCAAAGGACTTGTGGTGTCTGCACGATGTATATAAAGCTGACAAGAACATTCTTCACCATTATAAAAGCAATTGCAACAAAAAATTTTAGCAGGAAAAGGTGCGACATTTACTGATTTTGAATCCACTGAGACCTGCATTTGCAAAAAAAAAAAAAAATCCAAAATCTATGAAATTTGAAATGTACATAATCAATGCAAACTTACAAGCAAAAGAAGATGGTTATTACATGATTATCTGAGCAGCTACAGTGAAACACTGATGAGAACTGTTACAGAACTGAACATTTTAAAACACTGGCCAAAGCTAACTAAGTAGACAAGAAGAACATAGAACACGTAAGCATGCAAATGCACATACTTTCAGGTTCTTGCCCATGAACTTTGTTAGATCAACAAAATATTAATAAAAAGCTTGAGAAAGCATCCCTTGTAGCAAAGGCCGAGGAAAATTAACAAGATCTGCTTCAAGAAAGTTATGAACTACTTGTCTTGTAGGTCCTATAGTGAATGAAACCCTTGGGAAAGGGGTCCACCTCTGCCACTCTTAGGCTACTGGAAGGAAATAAACAAAAATTTCACACCACCAGAGGAAGCACAGTTGTAGGAGAGGTAGAGACAGAAAGAAGGCCACACTCACAAGAACCGGGGCAAGAATTACTGCCTCACACTGAGCCTTAATGAGTAACGTAGACCTTACCTCACCTCTTCCCCTTTTTCAACAAGTAAGTACCAGGATAACAGAACACAACAACATCAACATAAAGTAACAGTGCATTTCCTGTAAAGTTACCTCTCTGAAACTCAATGAAAAGTAAATCCCTAGAACTGAATGCGAACAGTAATGAAAAACAAAACAAAGCAAAACGAACAAACCAACTAACCTTCTGAAAATAAATCTCCATTCTAAACATAAGATGGAGAGCGGGCCACTGAACAACAACTGAATACACATTTTTACCATGTGTGTTGGGAATATTCACCAAGTTATTCTGGGCTATAAAACAAATCTAACTGGTTCAAAAAAAAAAAAAAAAAAACTCATAGACTTTCTGTGACTATAAAGTAGTTAGACTAGAAGTCAGTAAAAGGAAAACAGGTATTTCTCAAATACTCATATATAGTATTAAATATCCAAAAATATTTGGATATTGTCAAAGAGGAAATCTGAGTGAAATTAAAATATTACAACTGAATGAAAATCAAAATACAAAGTCACAATTTTGCGGTCTAGAGAAGCTGTTTTCAGCGCTCTGAAATTACCCTGCTGACGGCCCCAAATGCCTGCAACACTTTCATTTGTGGGAGTGTGTGCGCCAGTTCAGTAAGAGGAAAAATAAATAGTATGCAGACCTCAAATAAACCAATATCACCACTTTCATTCAAACCTATGATTGCAATACAAAGTCTGAAATATGGCAAACGAATAGCACAATAAATGTTTTAAGTGTAGCAAGGCTCTAGGATTCACGGAGGCCACCGAAGGGTGGATGAGAAATAGGCAGCATTTCCCGGCTTCCCAACCCGGAGCCGCTCTCCGGACGGCCTGCGGAAGGTGCAGGGCGGCACAGGCCCGGGCCCAGGCGAGGGCGAGAGGCGCCCACCAGCTCGAGCCCAGAGCAGCAGCAGCAGCTCAGAGGGAGACACAGAGAAACAGGGAAAAACACCGTGGGCAGAGCCGGCAGGAAACGGGCAAGGACCCGCAGGCCTGGGCCTCCCCAGGGCTCCGCTCTGCTCCCGGGCTGCGGGAGGGTCCGTCTGCAGAGCTGGGCCTGAGCCCGGTCCCGAGGAGAAGCCGCTGCGTTCTCCTTGCTCCTGAAACTGTCTTCTGTTATTTTTATTTTTTGCCCTCCTTTCTTTGTCTTCGAACAGTCAGATTCCGTGATTTTGATTTTTTACTTATTATTGTGTTCCTTTTATGTTCTACGGTGTGTGTGTGCCTGCGTGCCTGTGCGTGTGTGTGCTGTTGCTAGAGATCTAACTTGTCTTCACTTTCTACATTTTTGGGCTTTCTCTCTTTTCGTTTTCTTGAACATTTTAACTTTTATTTGAAACAAAAAAAGGCAGGGTAGAAGGACATGTTGGAAGAAATCTGCTCCACTCACCTTTTTTTTTTTTTTTTTTAACTTAATTACCGTATTTTATGTCATGTTTCAGAAGTTTTTAGTTTATATTATTCCTGCCCCATCCCTCCTGTGGCTGTTGCCTTGGATCTTCATAGTATTTGGTCTTCCTCTCGTTGCTGTATCTGGCTCACAGCCTTAGTCGCTGTCACTGTTGCTCATTTCCCTCTTTCTACTTGGTGTTGGGGATCAAGGGTGACACTGAGTACGTTAGGCGCACACTCGGCTGGGTGAGCTACATTCGCACACCAGCCGAGAGAGTGTACCTTCCCCTGCACACAGCCCAGCCCCACTCAACCTTCACCAAGCTCTTCACCGCAAATAATAGGCTAGATTAACTCGCCAGCCAGTGACCAGGCCTGAGGGGTCGTCTCTCACCCTGTACAAAAATTAACTCAAAATGATCGGAAAAAAAAAAAAAAAAAAAATGATCGAAACCCTAGAGCTTAGACCCAAAAATTTGAAAACGTTAGAAGAAAACGTATGGGAACCATTTCCACTTAGAGGCTCAGGCAAAAACTTCCTGAATAGAAATCCACCACCTCCAGGAATAAGAATTAACAAGTGTATTGCATCAAATTGAAAATCTGAATAGCAAAAGAAACAACACTGTGAAGGAACAATTTACAAAACAGGAGCAAACACAAATGGTGCCTCGGTTCACAAACTTACTTCACACCAAGATTCTGGGGAAGATGACAGCTGTCCTGTTTGTCACCTGATGCAAAAGGAAGTAAAGTAAAATTGCAAAAGGAAGTAAAATTTTATCGAATGCTTGTTTGCCAATCAAAATGTTTGGAACAGAAGCATTCACGAATTGAGCTATTACTGTGTTTACCAGCTACTCATCCAACTGATATTTAATATATGGAATATATAAATAACTTATAAAATGTAACACTAAAAGAACAAACTAATTAACAAATGAAATGAACTGAACAGACCCTTCTCAAAAGTTCAAATGGCCAATATGGATATAAAAATTTTTCAACATTTTTAGCAATTAGGAAGATACAAATCAAAACCATATTGAGATTCCATCTCACCCCAGTCAGAATTGCTATTATCAAGGACAAAGAAAAAAGTATCTTGTGAGGACGCAGAGAAGAAAGCCTTCGACTATTGGCAAGAATGAAGATCACTACAGCCACTATGAAAGTCAGGATGGAGATTCCTTAGAACACTAAAAATAGAACTAATATATGAGCCATCTATGCTGCTCTTCCTTACGTAGCTGAAGGAATTAAACATCAGTATACTATAGAGACACTCACATGGCTATTCTTATTGTGGCACAATTTACCATAGTCCAGTTAAAGAATCAGCCTAGGTCTTGACAAGAGATGCAAGGAAAGGAAAATGTATATATGCACCATGGGGTATTATTCAGCCATAAAGAATAACACAATTATATTTGTAGAAAAATTGAACTATAGATCATCACGTTAATCAAAGTAAGCCAGACTGAGAAAGATAATTGCTGTTTTGTCTCGTGTGAAATCTAAGAAAAAAAATTTAAAAGATGACATAAAAGTAGAAGGGACACTATTAAAGAAGTACAGGGGGATTAGAGGGAGAAGGGAGGTGTATTAGTTACTTTTTCTAGAGTTGATGGTTTTCAAGAGAGCAGATTTAATGCAGGAAAAATACAAGTTATAATATCCACACACCCAAGCCAAATGCAGGAAGAGTGCAGAACATCTACCTATACACTGGAGATCCAAGTATATCTCCCTGTAATCTAAGTGTCTTTCCAAAGTCCCACCTCTGTTCATGAGTCTTTGGGGGTATCTTAGACCTAAACCATAACAAATATGATGAACAATCGAAATTCAAATTTTAAAAAAGTAGTATATACAAAAGCCTCAAAATAAAAAAAAAGTATAAAATTATAATGGTATCTGAAAAAATATATATCCTGAAAGTTATAAAACTTGGTGAATGTAGTTAAAGTCATTCAAAATAGTCATGCCATTGCTTATTAATTGAGATAAACCATCGCTTTAAAATGTCAATTATCTTCAAATTGATCTACAAAATCAATGAAATTTTGTTCACAATACCAGCTAGATTTTCTAGATGTAAGCAGCTGAGTCAATGTATTTGAAAATGTAAAGGGAATAGAATAGAGAAAACAATCGTTAAAAGATTTCAATTAGCTAATCCTATTTAAATTCATACTGAAAAGCTTTAGCAATCAATGCTCCATGGCACTGGTGAAAGGATAGATACCACCTAGGTCAATGGAGGAACGAACGGTGTACACCTTGTGAGTGGTCATCTGGAGCATATGTCTAAAGAATAGGGAAAGAAAGGTTTAAAACCCAAGAACCATACGACCTTCAGAGGTCAAGAGGAAACCTCTAGGGACAACCAGACAACAGCAGCCATTCCACCTTGAAACAGATCCCTCAAATGGAAATCTCCAAAAGACCAAAAAACTCCTGACATATTCAACCGTACAAAGCTGAATTTTAAATATCTGTTGGAGAATCAAGAGCAAAGAATTATTAGATGATGAGAAAAGTAATTCACATAAAAAGAGAAAAATAATTCACATAAAAATGCAATCTTGGTCAGTCTTGGTGGCTTAGTCCTGTAATACTAGTAGTATCTCAAGATCAAGTCTAGCCAGGCAACACAGATACTTAGACTGTCTCAAAATTTTAAAAATTAAATAAAATAAAATGGCCTTGGGATATATCTTAATACAAAATCCTTGTGTTCAATCCCCAGTATTAAAGAAAAAATGAAATTACTACATCAGGAATAACAAAATACTATACAACAAAAGTAATGTATGTATTGAATATTGCTTAACTTACCTGGATACTTAGTGTCCTTAAGAAAATCATTCATAGTCCTTAAATCTGTATTTGTCTTAAGAAAGAAAAGCACATTTGTTTAATTGATCCTTGATTATTATTTCATTAATTATTAGGTGTACTTTCTTCCTATTTTGACACCCCTGTACCGAGAATACATTTTTACAGTTTTCAACGCCACTTACAAGGGGTCTTGTTCAGACATCATTTGACATAGTTGTCTTTGTACATGAAAGAGGGAACATAATTATTAATCTTAGTGGCATAACTGGACAACTATAACACTAGAATATTTAAGATAATAGATTACTCAATTACCATTTAAAGGAAAATAATAGCACCAATTGTCTCTAAAACTTTCCATTAAAGATCAAGAACTATCAGTGTGTCCAAACAAATACGAGAGACAAGAGTAAAGTAAGTGGTCTTTTAGAGTTCAGTATATTTTCAGCACTTTTGATACTAAAGAGGACAAAATTACTGTTTTTAAAAATACAAAAAGCAACTTTGAATTAAAAAGTGATTCATAAATTGATCCTTAATAGAAATTTTCTGAAAGCCTTAAATGATTTATTTCTATTGTATTGCTCATTTTCTCAGGCAAAATTCTGATATAACAACGTACATCGATGTTAGTCTAAAAGGCTTTTAAGTAGGTATGATACAAAATTTCTTAATGACAGAAAACATTGCTTCATAGTTTCATTGGAAACATTTTATTTTCCTAAGTAGTAGTACAAGATAATGCTGTGTCTCTCGAGGAGAGGCACTGAGAGTGTAAATAAGTATTGCATCAGAAAAATGGGAGAACAAAGGCTGCTGCTGTGGCCGCTGGTGTCGTGCACACGCCACACTACTTTTTCATGTTCCAATCTACATGGATCAGACAAAAAGTGTGTAAAACGGCAGCCTCAGCGAGCTCACTCGGAGCATAACTTTAACCACCGTAATTTTTATGCAGGTGTCAATATGCAAGATTTAAAATTCGAAGGTTATGAAATAGTAAAGTAAGCAAAGTATTTTGAAGTATAGAGGAAAATGCCAGAAGAAACATCTAAAATAATTGAAAGACACTAATGATAGAGGGAATTACCTTCTGTTTTTCATAAGAAGACATAATTTATTTTCTAAAACTAAGGAGTTAGGGTACTTTACTAAAATTTTTAAATTTAAAAATATAACTAAATAATTTTAATAAGAAAATGACATCTAATATTCATGACACTGAGCAAAATGAAGGAAAAGATGAAAACAAAACACGCACATTTATGCATTCTACAATGTATTTACTATGTTTTTGTGATAACATTCGGCAAAATTTTAGACTACTCACGTAATCCTTTATCTGCAAAATAATCAGTATAGGACAATTTCATATTTGAGATGCAACATTAGTCTTTCATGAAAGAATAAAATTAAAATGTTTTATTATTAATATTAAAGATGACTTTGGCAGCATGAGGGAGGAACAAAGATTTCTGGAAAATTGGGTGAGGCAAACCGTGCAATGAGAAGGCAGAAAGGTCGGGAAGATGTACCTCTCCTTGATGAGAGACAGTCAGGGACAAGGATTCCAGGGTGACATTGTTAGCAGATTGCCAGAGGAGGGGAAGGGACTGCGGATTTCCCTATTTTAAAAGCAGAGCATGCCTCAAATGCCCAGAGGTCGCTTACTTACTTACTCTAGGAGAGAGTTTGCCGATCACTTTTCCTTTCCTGACAAAATTGGAGGCTGTTGGAGTGATTATCTGCCATCTGTTGTCTACAGCGGTTCAATTGCTGAAGAGTCCTCTAGAAGGGGGAGAAAGAGCTCATTCTCGATGGAAGGTTGAATGTACATTCAGAGGTAGCTGAACAAGTGCCCAGCTAATCCCCTTTGCACACAAGGACAAGGCTGCCACCAACTCTAATTGATTCTGAAATGAATCTGTATAGAAAATTAGAAGGTTTTGGAGTCCCATGTGAGCTTCAATAAAGAGCCAGGATGTAAGCCTGACAGCTGAATGGATTCAGAAATGAAAATCTGATAAGCGGCTTAAAACTGTACTTAAGTCCAGAAATGATTTGAATGTTGTTGTTAATGGCACATTGTATGTTGTCACCTAGTTAATTATCTCTGAAGATGAGTTCTTGCAGAGGAGAAGATATGCGTTTCCTCCCCAGCTTTTCCTCATCACATATTTATTAACTCCAACCCCCCTTTCCCAGCTATCATTGCTTGAAGGCAGAAAGAAAGGATTAGACCACTGCAGCGCCTCTGTGGCTGTCAGTTCACTGTGCCAAACTTCAAATATGAACTGTTGCATGTACTGTCACCGACATTTCCTTTTACGTCTTCATTTGCAAATGAGGAGCTGACATTTGTTAGGCCTTGTATTTGCACACAGTTCCACCACATGAAAAGCAAACACTGTCACTGCTGGCTACTTTGTTTATTGCTTTGCAGATAGTATATGGCCTATTTAGAGATTTTCTTCAGAATTTTTTTTAACTAAAGGCGATAGATAGTCACAGAGCTACATGTCCTCATATTTTATTCAGGAAACCGTCTGCAGTTTATGGAGCGTGCACTGCATTTGATAGCTATTTAAAACTGTATTTTTAAAACTGATTTGCACTTTTCTGGTTTATATTCTTTGAGTTTATTTTCCCTGGATAAATGTAGGTTCATTTCATGATTTAAGGGTTCAGCTTTCTTACCACTGATTTTTTAATAAGAGGAAAATATTTTCTACCAAATTAAAAGAAAGGATAACTTTACAAAGCATAATAAATTTTCCAAATATTGTTCTTGGTTGATTAAAGTTTCATCTTTTCAAAATCAGCTTGACAATGTCAACATGCTCAAAGTCATCCAGACAACCATCTGTCATTATTAAGAACCTTTTTGTGAAAAAGGCTAAAAATATCCTTGTCTAAACCATATCTATCCCTGTAGGTGAGCTAAAGGCTGGTGTAGAGATTGGGGGATTATTTCTTAAGGTGGTCGGATGAGGGATTGATTTCATGCTTAATTTCAATTAAATGGAAAAGGCTACAAATGCGAATTTTGAATCTTCTGAAAACAACATATCAAAATAACACGAAAATGACTTCAACCAAGAAGAGAAAATGGAAAGGATATTCATAGTGATTAGTAAATTTAAAAGTATGATACATTTAAAATCTGCACGCTATTTTTATTGTGTCTCTAGGGCCATATTTACCAGTTATTACTCCATGTAACACAAGTGTCCCATAAATAGTACTTTCCACGCATATTTAACTGTAGATTGGAATTGTTCTTCTTATTGCATTCTGATGCTCTTTTTCTTTACAATTCACTCTATCTTTTTCCATCAGTCGAGGATTTGCTTCTTTTATGCCTAAAAACCTAGTCAGAAGTTAAGAATTTAAAACAAATTAAATATTATAAATTTTGAAAGATTCAGAGTATTATATAAAGCCTCTTTATGTCAAATATGATAGAGCAAAATTATTTGTATCTGTGTCTGTCTGGTATACCATTACACCACGTGTAACTTCTCTAGGAGAGATGAAAGAAAGACACACGGAGGGATTGATTATCTTTGCATCTCACACCTGCCATTCATCAGAACTCATGCTACTGGAACAAATATTCTTACCTTCAATTAATTATTCTAAAAGGTTTTCCTTTATTGTATATTGTTGTCCTGTGTCTCCTTGCTAAACAAAAATAAAATCCATATGTTGCTAAAATCCTATTAGGGTGATGTAAAAAACTGGAAAGGATAAGAAGTAAATGCTGAAGGGAATACCTGCCTAGATATCGCATCAATGACAAGGAGCTAAAAACGGCAAGAAAATGTCAGAAGTATAGTGCAGGAAACTTAAGCGAGCTCAGTTCAAAATTCTCTCGAACTTTAATTTAAAAACCAAGGACTGGGCTCAAATTGTTACCAAAAATGAGTACAGATTAGGTATGTGAAAAGAAAATCTTCCTTCAGCACACCACTCTGATTGAGATTTATGTCATTCATGTACTGTTTTTTTCATAACAAAATAGGAAACCTGAAAAAAATACGATAGAACTAATAGATCTTTCAACTGTGGCTCTAATTTAGATGGAGTGGTTAGGAAAGAAGCCTAACAGATAATCAGGTTTGAAAAGGGAACTTTAAAAAGTATCTTTTAGTATGAGTGTTTGCTTTTACTAATGAAAAAAAATTCTAAATGAGGGCAGTTTGTGTCTTTTTACTGAGTAAATATTTCTAGCAAAAGTGACATTTCATAGGCTATTATCCCTAGGAAGGGAAGGCAAGCTTAAGATCAATGAAATGAACTAGGAGACCCCTCACTGAAACAACTTTGCACCAGATTCCTGGACTGGTTGGATTAAACATCATTTGAAAATTCTGTGGAAAGCATCAATCCTTCTATTTTGTCACCATCTTTGATTATTTACTCATTAGCTAGTTTGATATATCTCATATTATTTTGTTCCCAACATTTTGTACTATTTTCTTTTCAATAATTTGGCACCAGCCACAGCATCATCATTATTCCAATGATAGGTTAAAGAATGTCTATTATGGTCATCACTTTTTTTTTTAATGGTCGTCACTTTTTATAATTGTTTAGGCAATTTGTTTTCTTGTTTGCATAGTATACATTTTTAACATCATAATACCGTATTATCATGTTCAGTCTCAGCCAACACCATGTTCTAACAATTCAAAATTCTTTTTGTTTCTTTCTTTTATTTTTAAATTTTATTTTTAATTGTATGTTTATTTACTAATTTGTTATTAATATATGTTTGCCATAGATAATGGTTAATTTTCATGGGGAGTTTG
This sequence comes from Hystrix cristata, assembly GCA_004026905.1. Taxonomy (NCBI): domain Eukaryota; kingdom Metazoa; phylum Chordata; class Mammalia; order Rodentia; family Hystricidae; genus Hystrix; species Hystrix cristata. The sequence continues at coordinate 58,665 of PVJO010005614.1, read as the reverse complement.
TACCTATACAAAACTTATTTTAAAATATGATTTGTGATGGTTCTAAGAGGTGAATTCCACACACTGATATGTATGCATATATATATATATATATATATATATATATATATATAAAATCTCTTTTGCCAAGCTGTTTTGGAAATTATTATAAAAATGCCCCGACCCATGTCTTGGTTGTACTGGCAATAATCTACAAGTGGTAACCAATTGCACAGACTGCTTCTAATGAAATAGGGAGAAGCAATTCTTAACACATGGGACTCAACAATTTGTACAGCACCAGCTTGCCTTGGCCACACTTTATTGGATCAGGAACTGAAGAGTCACACTTTAGAGAGGCCGGATGGGGGCTTAGAGTTCAAGACATGAGAATAATGTCCAGCAAAGTTACACTTGCCTAATTATTAACTGATTGGCTCTAGTAGTTCTTTTTTTATATCAATCTTTATGTATGAGGACAACTTCAAAATGTAGACAAAAGAGGGTGTACATGATAGAATGGAAATACTAGAGGAGACACCCCCCTACATACGCCAAATGTAATGAATACAGAGCAAGACTAACTGGTCAGTTACTCACCACTTACTCTATACAAATCATCTGTGTCTCTGGTGACATTTGTTTTGTTGTGTTCTTTCTTTCTTCTCCATGTATTTGTTTAGCAGATTTTCATTAACAGAGGTAACTCAAACACGGTTTTCTTTCCACAATCAAAAAGACGTTGAAAAGCAGGTATAGAAAAGATGACTAGTTAAAACTTTGAGAAAAATATATGTAGGCTGATGAATTTCAAAAATGTTTTAACTTCCATGAATAAACATTATTTTTCATAGAAAAGTAAACGTGGAAAGCACAAAAAATATGCACAAAAAATTGTCATTGACCATTTAAAAGTTTCATTTATGTGATTTAATTTTATGTATCAACTTGCCTGAGACATTGTATCACAGACTTGTCATCAAACGAGAGTCTAGATATTTCTCTGAAGGAATTTTTTAGAAAACATTAACATTTAAAGCATACTTTGAGTAAGTCAAATAACTGTCTCTTTATCTAAATTGGGTAACCTCATCCAACCATCTGCAGGGCTTAGGAGAAAAACGCCCAAAGTCTTCTGAGGAAAAGGAAATTCTGACTCCAGAACGCCTTTTGCTGTATCAGCTCTTCCCTGAGTCTCCAGTCTCCTGGCATCTCTCGCAGACTGTAGACTTGCACACTAAAAAAAACCCCAAAAAACAAAAACACACATGAGCTTTCAAACAAATCAATTTAGAGTTGGGGATTTTGCTCTGTAGTAGAGCGCTTGCCTAGCAAGCGCGAGGCCCCAACTTTGCTCCCCCGTGCAAGACAAAAACAGAAGAGAAACAAATCAATTTATATACATTTTTAGTTTCTGGTTGAGAGGAGCTGGTTTACGTTTTGATTATTTTAAACGAGCTACACTCTGATAGCTATTCATGAGAAACATTGCACTTACGCTTGGGTGACGCTGTGCACTTTCAGTATTTGCGCGCTTTCAACTTACTAGGGCTGCTGTCCTAACTGTACCTGCAGCCTAGTCCTCTCTGGCCGGCTCAGTGGTGACGCTTGTCCACTCCCGTGGCTGGCGAGCCGCCTAGAAGAGGACTAAAACGTCCTTCGAAGGGCGTCTGGCAGACGCTGGCTGGGAAGGCGATGGCGGGGTCTTGCTCTGGCCCCGGCCCCTCCTCTCTGGTGCTTTTCCCCGTGCTCCGTTTCCAACCGCCATGAAACGAGCATTGCCCCACCGTGTCCTTCCCTCCGTGACCTTCCTGCCTTGGAGCCAGCCGTCTACACACGGGAACCTCTGAAACGACCAGAAAATACAGCTTTCTTCTTTACGGTGTGCGTGTCTTGTATTCAGTCCCAGTGATGAAAATGCTGTCTAATACACCCCCCTACACGAGTACTCTGAACACGGCAGCGCATGAGATGAGATCTGTGTCTTCTGCATCTCACGTTCCAGAGGAGCAAGCTCAAGTGTTTCATTACTCATCCGATTTAAGAACATATCAACTGAACTGATTTTCAATTGAAAAGAAGCACCCTGTGAAATGCTGGGGAGTAAAATCTGGAGATGGAGACAGTTAGTATGACGACCCCTAAAGGAAACAGAACAGCGTATTGGAGGGAAGGAGAGGTGGTCAGTTCCAATGACGTCTTGGTAAAGGACAGTGATAGATACAGAGACCAAGGCAGAAGCCAAAAGCTCCTGGTTTTAAAAGAGAAGAAATTTGCATTATGCTCCATTTGGGAGGGAAGTTATGTTGAGAAAGTATAGCACGGTTTCCAGGTGCAAGCTGCGGAGTACGCTGGTGAAGTCCATATGGCGTGGCTCCTGTCTCCCCCACCGGAAGTCGGTATCTTGAGAACTTTGCCACAGCAAGCCCCGCGACCTTGCCAAGGAAAGGACGTCTGAGTCATTGTCCTCTATGCTCTCTTTCTTCTTTTTCTAAATATAGCAGGGCTAGAAGAGATGGTTTTTCCTTAGCACGTCCATGTATTTTCATTATAACTAACAATTTATTGTTCTTTCAATAACCTCATCAGTCAATTTAAAATATTCTCACATGCAGCATTATTTTTCCTTGGTAGCAGATTAAGATGAATGATCGGAATGGTGTGTAGCTCACACTTATGGGAATTTCTTGAGGGAATATGAACTAGTTCACATTTGCAGACAACAACTATAAAATTAACACTTAGTTACATAATGCTGTGAAAGATATCCACTGTCTGGAAAGTTGCCATTAAATATCATAAAAAGGAAACTTTCAGTAACAAAGAAGGTTGTAGAATATCGGGCTGTAACTGAATGTACTCTTTAGTGATGAAATAAACATAGCCTGCGCTTCCCCCGCACCCCGCCCCCGTAAGAAGGGTAGCTGGAGCACCTTGTCTTTGATCTGGCATATTTTCCAAGCTTGGAAAAAATATTAAAGAGGTTAGAAAAAAATGTAGTCAAGCAGGTAAAATAATTGCTTATAGCACATACAAATTTAATATCTTAAATGAAAACAGGCATTGTTAAATTTCCTAACAATCTTGAGGATGAGTTAGACTTTGAAAAGGCATCAAAGGACAAAGCTGACAATAGCCTTTGAAATTTATTTATTAACTTTTTCTTTAGAAATGCTGCAATTACAGTGAATTGTTTGTGCATGAGTTGAGTCTGACCTCTCTGCCTGGACCAGAAGCCAGCAAATACTACTGAAGCAATATTTTAAGGGATTACTAATACAGCTTGGCAAAAATCCAAAGTTAACCTGTTCTAGTAAATAAATGTCCCATTTAAGGAATTAAAGCAATTTTTTTTTAATTTGATACTGTGTAAAGGGAAGAAGGATGAAAGGAGGGGTCATGAAAGCACTTCTATGAAGTCCAGAACTCAAGAGATCACCTCTGAAAAAACATATTCTAGACAATGTGGTCAATTCTATATCTCCAAATAGCATTTTGGTCTTTTAGTTGAGAAAATCTTGTTTATACCATATTAATTCCAACCAATAGTCACCAGTTATGGTTAATTCTCCAGTAATTGAATTGGATAGAAGAATGCTGAGAAAATCAATGCCAAAAGCAGGGTAGTTTAGTGAAAAAGAAGCAGAAATAGAAAGCCAACAAGGACCAGGGAGGACTTCCCATTAATCTACTTTACACTTCTGATTAATTCTTTAGTTTGATCAATGTTCTCTACATGTCCACCATGATTTACATTATTATTTATAACATATCATAAAAGTTGAATATCAAGCCCAGTCTTTTTGGAGCTTGCCCAGTTGCCATGTTGAGAGTAGATAGATATCTCTGTTCAAATTATCTATAGCCAAGAGTTTGGTAGCTTCGAAAAGTTACAAAATTGTTCTTATTTTCTATATGAAGAGAAAGATGCTAGGTGCTGAAGTGTAATAGTAGAGTACAGGTATTATCTCTGATGATCAGGTAATAATGGTCTCTCTGTGGTAGGTATGTGCAAAAATTGAGATAAGGGTATGTATGTTCTTTTTTTACAAATCTATCTTTACGATTGCTACATTTCAACAAAATTTTGACCTAATACAGATTAGAACTTGCTGATCTGCCACCACCAGCATCTGGTTCCCTGTGATTCAGGTAATTCGCTTGGCAGAGCAAAGGTGTGTCAGCCAGGTGAATACTGTCCTACCCTGCTTCCTGAGACTCCAACTTGGACATTTGGAATTATAATGCCCAGTTAAGAACCTCTGTTTTGTTTTTCTTCATTTTCTGGGACAATTTTTGGATAAATAGGCGAGAGTTCAAAGTTGCCATTTTTGGACCCATATGTACAAATATTTGAATACATGGAGAATATCTACGAAGGCAATTTGAAAATATAAGAGTCGATTTGTACTTTGCAATAAGCAAATTTGTTTATTTGAGAGGCATTAACAAAATTAGCATTAGTGTTGTACACTAACAAAATATGTTTTTATTGTTATGTGCAACTAATGACCAAAGTAGTCAAAGTAGATAAATACTTAAAACACTAGGATAAGATTATTAAACTTTTTCTTTGCCTTTAAAATATTGGTTAAACAGAGTTATACCTGTAAGTCACATTAAAAGAATATGTATTTTAAAATAATTATTCAAAGAATCTTTAACACTTTGTTAACATACAAATACAAGCATTTTGGAAGAAAATATTCATTAAATATCCCTGAAAAATAGATGACTTGTCAGAATAAGGTATTTTGAAATCTCTGTACCTTTTCTTCCAGATCATATTATATAAAATTAACATCTATCTAGTATGCTACTTTATGTAAAACTAAAGTAAAAGATAACATACTTTGAAATTTTCAATTTTCTATAATTATTGTGAGTCAAAGTATACAGCATCCTTTACTTACACTTTCAGTTTCTCACACCAGAGAAACTATGCGGTATTTAAACATGTGTGTCCGACTTATTTCACTTAAGAGCATGGTCTCAAGATGCATTCATTTACCTAGGAATATCTCAGGTTTATCATTCTTTATGACAGAGTAGTACTCCATTGTATAAAAAGACTAAAATGTATTATATTGGGAAAAGGAAGAAAGTGTCCGAATAGGAAAGGGAACAAGCGAGGGGGAATGGAACAGAGGACAAGAGAAATAAGAAATGGAAGCAAAAAATGGAAACAAAGCTTTTGTACATAGGGAGGGAAGAGGGGGTGAGAGGAGGGGAATGGGGGGAATAAAGAAGCAACAAGCTATGTCATGTACAGGTACAAATCCCGTATGATGAATGTTATCACTGTGTACATCTAAAATGTACCATTAAAATAAAATAAAATTTAAAACTATGCATCGTTCTTTTTTCTACATGTATTTATGATTTCAAATATATAAATTTGTGTGTAGGTGAAACAGTAAAAATGAATGTATTTTATAAGGATTTAATGTCATTTCTTGTAATGTCAAAAATTTAAGGGTTTCTGTTATATTTATAAATTATAATTCCAATATTCTTATTCAATTATAATTTAATAATACTAAGTTAAATTAATAAATAATTTTTAGAACAGGTGAAATCAAATTAAGAAAAAAAAACTTCTAACGTATTGGTCATTAAACTTAGCTTAGTTTTTATCCTTATTTTTATATTTTGGAAGAATCTAAACTTTATCGGGATCTTCAAATGTCTTTGGTTGATATTATGTTTGCCTTTAAGTGTCTGTAAATGTAATACAATATAGCTGCTTTTTTTAAAAAAAAGATAAATATTCCAAATTTCCTACCTTCTGGTCTTTTCTTTATATGGAGTAATAAAAGTTGATTATAATAAGTAAATAATTACTATAAATACTTGAATTTATACTAACTATTGAAATGGTGTACAAAAATATACACAAGATAGAAGACATGAGTAGCCGTTTTCTTAAGGAATCCACCATATTTGATTCAGATAGAATTGGGAATATAAAAATATGTGTTGTTTTACTTGATGTATTGATAATGTCAATTATATTATAAAACTCAATTTGATGTTTCATTTTGTCATGTATCTAAATAATTTCATATTTGTATATGTCTGATTTATACATATGTTGTATATGCAGATTCTGACTGTAAATATAAATATGGATAATAAAAGAGAATCAAAGAAGTATTATCAAGTGTCCTAACAAATTTGACTCAATGTTAATGAATTTAGTTATAAAGGAAGAGTTTATGGATCCCTGCCTGAAAATATTACTGGATAAATACACATATTAAACTTAGATTTTTTTTCTATGAAATGATCAAGTTATTTCTGGCCAAAATAGGAAAGCTTCATTTTTATCTCCAGTATACACTGTTAACCCTCAATAATTATAGCATATTGTGAAAGTAAATTACTAATGTCCTGAGGAGCATAATTTAAATAGCTAAAAACATTACATCTTATTAAAGAATCTTATTTCTTTGAGAAAGATTGCTTATGTCTATGTCTTGACTCTTCTGTGAAGTGTTTTCTTTCTTTTTTCTTTGTCATTCTCAAATTCAGACACCAATTTCAGAATAATAAATATTTTTAGTTTTCCAGTATGGATGCTAGGTATGAAAATGTTTCCTCCTTTCTCTTCTCAAAGACTCTAAAATTAATGTGGACTGTTTGATGTTCCAATTTTTATAGTTCATTATAATAATGACACTGTATATATATATTCAATTCTCTCTATATATAATTAAACTTAAATTTAGCTTTAGTTTTTATTCTTGCATGTTGCAAACATCTAAATTTTATCAGGATGCTCAAATGCTATTGGGTGATATTACGTTTGTATTTTTGAATTTCATATACATATATATATATATATACATTTTAATGATTGCACATTTTTTAGGATAAAAGCATTCTAATGTTCAAGTACAAACAATGGTATATTATTCACCTGTGAAGTGATTTATGCTTCATAAATTTTATACACAGTCGCTCAGGGACAATCAGCAATCACTTGGTATGTATTATACACTAAAATGAAAGGCCCTAGGGAATTGTCAATGCTTTTACTATGTTTAAATATGTTTTCACTACCAAGGAAATCATTGAATATCTGTTTATAAACCAATTGTCTACTAATTTTCAAAAGAAATTTCCAATCACTTTTATTCTGGCTAATACTCTATTACTCTATTGTCCATACATTTTAAAAGGATGAATCTACTTTGTCCTCTCATTCAAAAGATTTTTAATGAGTATATCACGTACACAAAAAACAAAACAAACAAACAAAAAAAAAAAAACAAAAAAACACTGATCTAGGCTTCTGGGACTTAACAAAGAATAAAACAGCCAAAAGTCTTTGAACTCCTGAATGTTGCAGTTTAGTATAGGAATACAGATAACATACAACTAACTTAAAACAAATTATATGGAATGATAACTTGGACACAGGTACTTAGGAGGGTCCCAAATAATGTTTCTTGTGGAGACTCTTTTGGTTAACACATTCATGAAATTTTATTTATTTCACTTTTGATATGCTGTCAACCCTTGTTATCTGTGTGGGACTGGTTTCAGGACTTTCAACTTTCAAATACATAAATCCATGACTGTTCAAATTTCTCTTATAAAATGGCATAGTATTTGCATTGATCTAGGCACATCACACACTCTATATTAAATCATTACTAATAATTATTACTTACACTGCCTAGCACAATGTGAATGACAGATAATTAGTTGTTATATTGTGCTGTTTAGGGACTAATGACTAGAAACAAAATTCTGTGTATGTTTAATACAGATATAATTAAAAATTTTGTCTGTCATTCACTGAATTCACTGATGCCAAACTTGCCAAGATATAAAATTTAAATGTATATATATATATATCTATATCTATATATATATATATATATATCTTAATTGTTTTTAAAAACCCAACTTTATAGTCGGAAGTGGTTGCAAATATAGAATAAAGAGTATTGGTGTACCTTTCAAGTAGATTCTTCCAATGCTTAAAGCTTAGAAGACTAGGGTCGGGGATTTAGCTCAATGGTTAAAATGCTTGCCTTGCAAGCAGAAGGCCCTGAGTTCGATCCCTAGCCGAAAACAAAGCAAAACAAAACAAAAACCATTACAGAACTAAATGATAATATCAAAATCATAAATTTAACTTTGATATAAAACATGTGCTTTTTTTTTTTTTTTTTTTGGTTGTGCCGGGGATCGAACTCAGGGCCTTGTGCTTGCAAGGCAAGCACTCTAATCACTGAGCTAAATCCCCAGCCCAAAAACATGTGCATATTTATGTGCCATCTTATCACATTATAGTATAATTGCCTCTAAATCAACTCATTAGCAATTTCTTCACCACAAAGTTCTCCCTTCGATACCATTTTATATTCAAACACATCCATACTCTGTCATACTCCCTAATTCCTGGCAAGTACCAATCTGTTTTCATCACTGTGATTTCATCCTTTTACGAATATTACATGAATAGAAGCAAACAGTATTTGAATTGTTGACGTTGTCTTTTCCACTCAGCATAAAGCCCTTCAGATCCATTCAAGTTGTGTATCAATAGTTCATTCCATTTTAATTGCTAAATATTATTTAATAGCATGGATGTACAGTAGTGTTTCTTTATTCACTCCTCGAGACCTGTTTTATCTGTTTCCATGTGTTGTTACAAATGAAGCTGCTATGAACATTCATGTACAGACTTGAATGCAGATGTAAGTAGGTTTTTTGGGGGAGTCAGTGGGAAAGATACATTTATGCAGTCTAATGTTAGTTCCATATTTAAGAAGGAAATCGTTCAACTTTTTACCAAATCAAATTGCAATTTGATCACATTAAAGAAAGTGACTCAGGCAGCATGTTTGTTTATGTACTGAATATCCCAAAGGAGTAGGTGTCATTTCAGTCAGTTGATTCTTGTATTGAATAAATTTGATATAATTGTTGTTTTTCTATTTTCTGTTATATTCTATATTCTGTTATATTAGCCTATAGAAATTAATGAAAAATATGCAATTTTTGGTCATTCTCTATCTAAATAATTGGACTGGAAAGTGGTTAAATGGTACCTGCAGAACAGGCATTTGAAAAGATTAAAAAATCATTCGTCATTTCAACAATAAACAGACAAGCAAATAAACCAAAACTCAACCTGACCAGAAAACAAGAAATAGAACTTTTTCAGCTTGTTTAAATAATTAAAGATAAAAAGAAAGGAAAAATGGGAATTTAAACCAAATCATTTTTGATTACCAAATCATTGTCTTTCTCTTGCCTAACTGTTCACTGTTATTTTATTTTGTAAAAGTAATTTTATTTTAAGGACATTTCAATTGAATTATTTTATAAACTTTTCAATTACTGGTTAATCAATATTTTTCAAAATTCTGTCATCTTATTTTGGTGACTTCTTTTAGACTTAAGTGTCTTAAATTCACGATACATTTATGTCTCCAGCTTAATTCTTACTTATGATAGACATTAATGGATATTATGAAATAAGAAAAAAAAAAAACAAACCTTCAAAAGACCAGGGAAGATGGGTTGGAAGTGGATGATTAAGCACAGCAATTGACAAATAAAATACACTACTCAAGCTACAGTGGTGAATTAGTGTTGGTGACTCCTTCCCTTTCTGTCTTCTTATGAAATTGAGCTTCTGCTGAATTCCCTTCTAGGAGCCTGCCAGAAATATTTAATGTGAACTTCTCAAAGATAGTTTTCAAAATCAATTTTCTTTTATCCTATCAAGCTCCAAAATTCTTGCTGCGGTGACATTTTTAGTTTAGGATCTTACATTCAAAAGTAGCAAGGATTCAAAACAGAGGGTCCCACACAGCATTGTGATGATGGACACTAACCCTGTTTATAACAATTTCAACACTTTCCTCTTGCCACTTTATCCCTTATTATAACGAAATGTAACTTTTCATTTTCTACCGGACACTCTCATTATTCTCGCTTCTCTATTGTAAGGCAAAAATACCAAATCTGTAGCAGATCATAACACTTCTTCTTTTTTTTTTTTAAACTGTGTTTCCCACCTGGTTTGGGTACACTCACATGCCAAAGTCACAAATTTATTATGTCAAGAGGGAGCTTATTTTCCCTTAATGGTTCTTTATGCCTTGGATTCTGATTAGTATAATGGGTCTGATTTTAATACCTACTGGATAAGATTGACATATTGACTAAATAATATTGCATTTAAAAATTTAAAATGCAATATTACTAGCATTTAAACACTCAAAATATTAGGTAGAATAATTATTATTTTCAGAAAGACTTTACATTTTAGCTATTCTACTAGTTTACAAAAGATGCAATTTCTCTGAACCAGGCTAATTTATATTACAAATTATAGCACATATATGAGAGAGCCATATGCTTTGCATAATGAGACAAACAAGATCAGAATTTTGAAAAGCACATGATCACACTGTTGTCATTTAAAATTTTTTAATCAGCTAATTGAGGAAAAAAAACATGCTGGGGATATCACAGCTTGATTTCAAAACATACTGTAACATGGTATTGGCATAAAGACAACATAGACCAGTGAAATAGAATAAAGGACAGAAAAATAAACCTGCACACCACCACAGTCATCTGATTCCACAAAAGCATAAAAGTAGGATAAAATGTATCCTCTTCAACAAATGGCACAAGGAAAACTAGGTGCATAGATGTAGAAAATTTAAACTAGATTTCTATTTCTCACTTTGTACAACAATCAACTTGAAATGGACTGAGGTGCTAACATAAGACCTCTGACTTTATAACTGCTAGAAGAAAGTACAGGAGAAAGGTTTCAAGACCCAGGCACAGGCAATGACTTCCTGAGTGCAACACTAATAGTTCAGGAAATAAGAACTGGAATAGACAAATGGAATCACATTTGAATAAAAAGTTTCCACATAAATAACAATTTACAGAGTGAAGTGACAGTCTACAGAATGGTAGTAATTCTCTTCCATCTATTTTTTCAGCAGAAGTTATATCCAGAATATTTTAAAAATCTAAAAATACAAAAACAAAAGCAAAAATCTTAACATCAAAAATCCAAATAACTGAGTCAAAAGTAAGCAAATGAACATATGATTCTCAAAAGAAGTTGAAAAAGCCAATAGTTTATAAAAAAAAGTTTAACATCTTTAAATATCAGGGAAATTAAAATAAAAAATACACTGAGATTACATTTCTCAACAATCAGAATTGCTACATTAAGAACACACACACACATACATACATACATACATACATACATACATATGTATGTACATATAGATGTAAATGCTGACCACTATGGGAGCAAAAGGAACTCAGCTACAATAAAATATAAATTAGTAGGGCCAGTATAGAAATCAGTGAGGAGGTGCCTCAAAAAAAAAAAAAAAAAAAGCTATAATTTGATTCGGTTATACTAACTTCTTCACATTCCTGAAATAATTAAAGTCAGCATATTTTAGAGATGCCTGCATACCCACATTTTTGCAGCATGATTCAAAACAGCTAAGCTATGGGTATAACCTTGTTGTCTGTCAAATGATAATGAATAAATAAAATGCTTACATAGGTGTGATGGAGTATTATACAGTCATAAAGATGAATGAAACAATGTCATTTGCAGGAAAATAAATGGACTAGAAATCATCGTGTTGTGCAAAATAAACCAATATCAGGAAGAAGATACCACTTTTTATTATGTGGAATCTGGGAGTGGTGGCAGGAAAGTAAAAGGGAGACTGTTAGAGAGGAGGAAAGATTTGGAGGATGGAAGGAGGAAAGAACAAGATAAATGAGGAGTGGAAACATCAAGGTATATTATCCACATGCTGAATAAGCCAAAATGAACCCCATTATTCTGTATAATTAACACAAGGTAATAAAAACAGTAATGTCAAAAAACAAATGAAAACATTGGTGCAAATTTAATGTGGCAACATAAAGTCCATTCATAGCTTGTTAATTCTATGTAGGTGTTACTTTTCAGTTTTGTACAGATATGTATAAAATTGTAGGTATTACAGTTGATTTTGTCTCTAAAATCAATTAAAGGGTGGATTGTTAGTTTAAATAAAGCAATGAAAATTTACCAATATTTCAGCAAAGTTATAGGGTCATAATATCAAGGTTTAAAAAATTTACAGAACACAAAAATTGTGTGCATGGAAGTTGGAGTTATAGTTTAGATCAGTTGTTCTAGCAACATTTGACAAGAGAAAACTGAATATCCAGAAGTCTCGCTTGTGTTAGACTGACATATGTCAGGTAATGTCAAGCAGTAACAGGCAGTTTTCAAAGCAGTTTATAAATAATACGAATTCATTGCCACTGCACAATTTTATCACTTTGCAATTAAGAAAAATATGATTCTGGTATAGGAGAGTACTCAGTGACTAAAAATTAGAATTTGTATTTAAAAGTTTGAAAATTTGCTCAATATATAGTCACTAGGGCCAAATAATAACCACTAGCATAGGTAAAACTTCGTGAAAAAGGAAATGAGATTTAGTGTTAGATGTTGGATTTAATCCTAACTCTTTCACTTGCTAATTTTGCAGCTCTCCATGAATCAAATGATGGATCTTTGGTAAATTAAAGACACTACACAGCCCAATCTTCTGTCTGTAACAAGGATGGAATAATGTCTGCTTTGTGAGAAGGTTGTTAAAAATTAAAAGCAATATAAGGAAGAAACATGATACCGAATGAAAATTTCTAGCAAAATTATTATCATTACTCTTCTTACTATTCTACTATTCACTCAAAAGAGCTGGAAGGCCCCTGCTAACACCTAGAAAGGAGGGTCTAAGAGCACACAAGGTGCCAATAAAAGCATTTTGAACATTTGATGTGGCTTCACTGCACATTAGTTTTACTGATCTAGTTTGGCCATGATGAGTTACTACTAGCGTAAATTACCACTCTAGCCTAAAAACTAGAGTGCACAACATTTTTATTATCAGATTATCAGGGGCACTTCTATTTTTGCAGACTACATTTATGACTACTTTTCACCCACATTTTAAGGCAGTTTGAACGACAAGGACTTGAAAGTGGTAGTCACTAACACATCGTTGAAGAACCCGGATTTTGCCTTCATTCCCAAGTTACTTCCAAACGGTTGAATTGTAGTTCTTTTTCAGACAAAGGCCAGTTTCAGGGCATCTTCTGGAGGGAAGTCTCAGAGAATGCTTATGGTATTCACGAATTTTATCAACCACAAGTCTCTCACCCCCTTAATGGGCTTAAATGAAACAAATACATCATCGGGTGAAATTATTTGGACAGATGTCACGGTAAACCTAAAGAAAAAACCCAGCCCACTGTGAAGGACTCCTCCATTACCCAAGGAGTGCACCGGCAGTGTGCAGACAAATCCTATTACTGGGTAATGGGATTTATTCGCGTGTCCAGACACCAGTTTGAAAATGTGATCACGCTCAAGACATAAGCAGAAGAATCCTTATATGGGACAAAATTCTGTCCTCAGGAAAGATGGAATATATTTCACTGAAGCCAGCTTGATTCTCTCTTTAATAAATTGCTTGAAGGGAAAGAAGGTCTTTGCTGACGCAGAACATGCTGATGCCTCTTGAGCTCACGCCTTTGAAACAGAGTCTGTAGCAGGAGGTAGGCAAGAGAATAATAGACTCTTTCGAGACACAAACTTGAAACATTTAAGGATTTCTGTTTGAAGGTCTTGCTGAACAAGGCCCAGCCCATGAATAGCAGAGTGTTTTTAAATTTTGCAGACTTTGTACCACATGGATAGTGTAATTACAAGATTGCAGACAAAAATCTATGCGCCTGAGATGAAAAAAGTAGCAAGAAGACTATTAAAATATCTTCTCCTCACTGAAGTGTTTATCAATAATTGTTTATCTGAAACTTCCATTACGTAAAATTATATTGCCTTATACTAGCGATAGGCAGATTGATTTCTGTGATACACTTGACCATTGTTGGCTATCTGGTCTGTCACCCGTGCCCTGCTAGTGTGCTATAGCATAAAAGTTGCCATAAACAGATCATGAATAGAAGACTGTGATTATATTTGGCCAGAGAGCTGCAGTTTTCTGATACCACTTTTTCTTTTATATGATTCCAGTTCATAATTATGAGACCTTCTGAACATTAAAGATGCTTAACCCCTAAATATGTAATAGTCACATACTTCTTATGATATTACTGCTACAAAAAGTCATAACTACATCTTCTAAAATAATTTTAGAATGTATTTTCTGCAAAAATGTCTGGTTCAAAAATGACAAAGGAATAAGGTTGCACAATAAACTAGAGTAACATGACAAAGATATAAACAAATAGCCATACAGTAAATTCCAGACCAGGAAACTAAAGCTCTAGGATAGACGGCGTGCCCTGGACTCATTTCATTACCCAAAATGAAATAAATGACAATGTTGAATCAATGGTAAATTTCTTTAATACAGACAGAGAATGAAATGACCTTGTTCTTCAGAAATATACCTCGAGGTATTTAGAGATAGTTGCGGTTAGGGATAGTGTCATCTTACTCTCAAATGGTTCACATGAAATAATACACGTATGTATAGATTAATACAGAATGAGGGTGAATGGTGCAAATCTGGCTAAATGATACACAAAGTGTTCATTTCTGGTTAAAGCTTACTTATAAAGTTCCATTGTCCACTGTCTTCTCCACAAATTCTGATGCATATGAAATAGGAAAATGCACGATTTTCTGATGAGTTTTAGCTCTGATATCTTCTGCTTCGTGAAGATGAGTGTATACATTGGTAACCACATTGTAAAGAAAATAAATGAACTCAGTGTTTGCAGTGATTTCTAAAAATATTTTCAAGTTTTCTGTAAGACAAATCATCATTAAAGAAATACCAATAATTAAAACTGTTGTCATTTTTAAGCTTTTCTAAAGATTCTACCAAGGAAATTCTAGGTAATTCTTGAAGTATTCATTCATCAGGAAATACTGTGCTTGAAATATTTCATACAGTTCCTTTTAAATTCGACTATATTTCATTTATATACCAGATTAATAAAATCAAGAATAATAGTACTTAATCTGGACGCTGACTGGGGATGCAATAGAATAATCTGGCGAACCTAGAAAGCAATTTTCAGTTTGAGACTGAAATGAAGGACATTTGAGCAGATGGACCCTGAAAACATGAAGCAAATAATAAGACCCTAATAATTCCTGAAGATTCCGGGTAAAAGTTAGTTAGAAAAGCGAATGTTTTTTTTCTGGTGAATGTTGCCTGCTGGGTTAGAAGACCATCCCCCTCATGGGCAATTTTAGAGGAGCTTCTAGTTTATTCTAAAGCATCTTTGCTTTTAGAAAGGTTTATTTTTCTTCTATTTAGTACTTTAAAATTATTATTGGACAGTAGGAGAAAATGAATAACCTATGGTGTTCATGCTGGCTTACATTAAGTTCTTTTGAATTAGAATATTGACCAAATATGGACAATTTTGAAGTTTTTTAAACTACTTTTGCTTTTAATGTGAAATGTGAGACAGTCCATCAAACCACGGGCATGCCATCCAACTTAGTAGTACTACAAGGAAAACACAAATAAGTCTCAAAGAATACTGCCAAGTTTAATTGGCAAATGTCCACTGGGTAAATAAAAAAGAACATAAAGATTTTAAAGGCACATTATTATTATGTCTATTTTATTTCAGTCATAGATTGATCTGAGATTTAATGTTCACTCAGCAAACTGGGAGTCAGATTTTTTTAAAGTTCTATTTTAAAGGATCAATACATTCTAGTGTATGAACATGCCTGAAAAGAATAAAAGGCAAAACTATAAGTTAAAGTTAATAGATAAAGCAATTCCTAAGTGACTGGTAAAACAATTCCTTCAAAATTAAAGTATCCTCAAATTGTGATTTTCCAGGAATTGTGTTGATTTATTTACTGCTTTAGAACAATATCAACTATTTTGATCTGAAA
The DNA here is from genome assembly GCA_004026905.1 of Hystrix cristata. Taxonomy (NCBI): domain Eukaryota; kingdom Metazoa; phylum Chordata; class Mammalia; order Rodentia; family Hystricidae; genus Hystrix; species Hystrix cristata. Next base: position 42,719 of record PVJO010005614.1, on the reverse strand, counting down.
TTGGCCAGCTGACCTCCATAAATTGCCATTTATCTTACTCCAGACCTTGCAACATTTTTTTCTCTTCACACTGTTCAAATTATAGATATTGTTATCACAGTGGAAGGTCATTTTAAATGTTTGTTGGTTCAAATAATGCTTCAAATCAATAGTATTTCCTTCATATCACTACACTTTACTTGATTCAATGGGAAAAGTAGCAACGTTTTACAGCACATTCAATTTTTGCTGCTGAAAGTCACCTTTATCAAAAGGGCCTTATTTATTGTTGTTTTGAGGCTTTACTTTGATGGATTTGGATCATATAAATACCTACTTCTGACTGATGTTTTTTAAATATGTAATGCTAATTTAATTGCTAAAATGTGGTATGAAAGATTTTTAACAAAACTTATTAAATCCATTAGGTAGCCTTTTTTGAAACACAGGCGAGTAGGTTGGGGAAGTAGGAAACAGTAAATTTCATTTAGTGGTATATTTTACACAGACACACACATACACACACACATGAAGTCTTCTGTTTGTAAAGAGCTCTATTTCCAGTTTTCTTCCTCGAGTACCAAAAATATTTCAGTCCTGCCCATGTGCCGTGTACAGCACTTGTGGTTTAAGCCCCTGATTTTTCACTGTCTACCAGTAGTATCAATAGTGAGTACAAAATTGCAGGGTTTGTTTTCCGTAGTATACTGTACCAAATTATTTGTCATTAAAAATAATTTTTCCTGGATCAGAAAGATACACAGATGTGGATCTAATAGAAGATAAACATTTTAAAAACATATTACTTATACTTATTTTAAAATACTTCAATTTTAGATTTTATGTGGTATATTGATATTGAGCACTTAATATATGTAACATATATATACATAGGCTACTACTACTTGGAAAAACAATAAAATGTAAAAAGTTCAAAAATATATTTCTACTAATATAGTGGCTCATTACTTTCTTAATTTACTCTTTCTTATAAGATTTATTTCAAACAAAGTGTTTAGCTTATTTTTTAAAAATCACATTAATTTTAAGGATTTTTTTTTCTACTTTTTACAAGTAAATTGAATGTTTTTTTTTTTTTTTTTTTTGTGGTGCCAGGGATCAAACTCAGGCCCTTGTGCTTACAAGGCAAGCACTCTAATCACTGAGCTAAATCCCCAGTCCCAATTGAATGTATTTTAAAATGAGATATGTATATTAAAGACCTCAGTAGATCATAAACCATATTCAGATGATTGCCTTCATCCTGTAAATTTAACTTTCAAGTCCACTTCTACTTTGATGCTATTTTTAGAGCTATGAAAGAAGAGTTTAACTGCTTTTCTCAATCTTTTCAAACATCTGCTTCTTTATATTGCTATTGGGTACATTAGCTGCAGTTAATAATATACATAGGAGTCTTATCTTGCTTAGTTTTAAAATTTGGCAAAAAAAAATCAGCAGAAAAATATGCAGCTAACCTTGATCATCTAAGCTTCTGAATGTATAATTCACATTTAAGATTAGCATAACAATATTAGCTAAGGGCGATGAAACGTAGGAATTTTCATTTTTAAGTCATTTATTTGAATTTAATTCAAATCACCAATAATGTGTCTCTCAGTATTGCCAGGAAGCTACTTGTGCAGCGTTTTGTGTTCTGAATACAGAACACAAAATGAGAACTGAAACCTTTTTCTTTGTTGGTAGTCTCATTAAGACCAGCATAGATAGTGCCAGTTTGGATTGGAATAGTGACAGTCATAAAATTCATGTAGCCATAAATAGTATAGATGCCACTTATTGCTTACTTCCTATTAAAAGGATTTAAGATAGTTTAATAGTTTAAAACATTTATTGGACCCTACCACAAATCATACATTGCTGGGGTGATTGCAGTCAGGGTACAAAGTACCTGCTATAAACTCTCAGGTCAGTGACTGAAGGAACATTTACCCGCCACGTGGAATTTTTCCACATCTCCTGACAGTGACATCTTACTTCTTAGGATCTGTGAATAAAATTAGAACACACCAACATTTGCCTACTTTCAGTACACTATTACATTAGATCTGGTAAAGGCTGATGAACTACAAAAACCAGAACTTTATAGTGAAGAAACAGGAGCAAATCTGCTGTGTGCAGTCTTTTGGAGTACAGCAGGTAGATGGTATTTGGATAGAGACGTCATGCTTTAGGGGAACTAAACCTAAATAAACATCAAAGGCAAAATATTAAAAACAACCAGGCAAAATATAACTTTGCCTAACAGAATCTCGGTGCCTTAGGGTATTGACAAGAATATGGAAAAATATGGATGATCATTCTTTTTAAACTAATTTCATTGATGTTTCCATGAGTAACTTATATTCTTTATTATTGAGTCCTATTTCTGATGCATGAAGATATTATATTCAGTCATTAAAAAAAAAACCCTATTGATTGTTTTTATAAAGAGGAAACTTTGTATATTTGTAAAATAAAAAGATGAAGGACTTGATCCCTATTTTCAAATATTGTACCATTTCATGGACAGTAACATTTTTCTCTTGACTATTTTTCATGAATGACCTACACATATATTTATATATTTCTTTATAATATACACAAGCAAACAAACTATGCTGTATAACCAGGCAACAACAGAGTTATACCCAAAAAAATCTAGTTAGTAACAACTTATTTTTCCTATATTACCATTAAATTCCATTGCAATTTATAAAATATTTATGTTTAAAGATTAATATTTGTGAATGATTTTCTTATAGCCATTTCCATTGAAATTAATAAAACATTATTGGTATTGTGCATAAACTACAATCTCTCATCTCTCCAAATAAGAGTGTTCAGTTTAGTGTGTAATAGCAATATACATCTTGGTGTTCTAGGACCATACAGAGAACCCACTGTTGCAAATCTGCCTTGGTTTGACAGTTTTTTGAGCTACAATTTAGTTAGAATTTTTTTTTTACCATTTATTGTTCTCAGGATTGTCTCATCAATAAAAACTGAGCATGAGATGTCATGCCGAACTCATCAGTTGTAGAGAAAACACTCATTCCTTACTTTCACTCCCTGCAAGAAATAAGTACATCGAAACTGAAGTTTTGAGCTACTTACAGTTTTCACACTTTAGAAATGCATATAGAAGTATATTTAAGAATGGCTTTCCTATTTGTGAAGGAAGAATAATGCATAATAAAATTATAAGCTCTTCATCTGTATCTACTTCACACAGACATGGATATAAACTATATCTACATTATAATTAAAATACACATTATAACCAAAATATTCATGTAATGTATATACATATACATGTATTTTATATGGTATTAATCATAAACAACAGTTACATAACCTAAATACATATATACATGCATAAAAAGGTGTATCTTTCAAGTATTATACATGACAAACGTTTGTACATGATATATATTTAATACTCATAATAGCACTGTGAATTAGACAATAATGACATCTTTATTCTACAAGTAATATTTGCTATTGTAAGTATGGACAAATATTTTAAGTTATTTGCTCAGAAGTACATAGTTAAAAAGACAAAGGGGTTAGAATTCATTGCCATTTGTCTCGTGCTGTTATGTTTATACTAAAATATTTTTCTTCTATTTATCCATGTATTTATTTACCTATCAACATAAATTGCACATAATATATGATGGATAGAAAATTTTGCTAAAATTGTATAATATACAGTTTGTCTCCATATTATATTGATATACAATTTTCACTTTATTAAAAATCAATCAATGAGTATTATGTTTAAGAATTATAAATCACTTTATAAACTTTTTTGTCTTCAAAAACTTTACTCTTCCACAAGTATACTGAGATTTTGGCATTCTAACTCTGTTATTTATAAATGGTCAATTACTTTTCATATTTGAAACATATTTTGTCCTTATCATTACCTGGAGTATTCTTAGGAGTTTCTTTTCCGATTATTTAGTTTCTTTGATCTTCCCTGGTTCAAACCTTGAAATTCCGTGCCTTTTCTATACACTCTACAAGCAAGCTGATCACTTCCCTTCAATCTCCTTTGTGTCAGTGTGGTATCCAAGTCCTCTAAATTTTCCTTTTATAGAAACCATATTTATTTATTTGTCATCTTAAATAAACCAACACATGTGAAGGAGAATTTCTCTTCCCTTCTAAGGAAATTATCTTAGCTGGGACCTTCAACTTTGTTACTTTAATTTAGTTCATCACCAAATCTTTAAACCTAGTGTTAATATTCTTTCTTTCTTTTTCATCCTTTTCGAGTATCCATCATCTCTCTCGATTGTCTCAGCCATTCTTCCTACAGGTCAAACTAAAAATTCTTCATCTCCTTCTCCCTTGCCAGTTTTTCTCTCAATTATTTTGCTTTTTGCTTATTTATGGCTGATCTTATATATTATTATCATTTGACTGAGGTCCTCAAAAGCATTTCACAAATCAATCCTATTTCTTGGACATTAACTTTGGGATGCTATTAATTCTTATTTAAAAAAAAAAAACACAATGTATTTTCTTACAACACTTTATATACACGATAATTTCAACTTCCTTATTAACTCTGCATTCAGATCCTCCAGTGCAGTCAAGGCACGTTCACTGATGTATCTTTTACTTCTTCTTCTTCCCTTGCCAGAAATGTGCTTCTGACAAGTTGCATTTCATAATTTATCAACAAGTGTTTAAGTCTCACCCCTTTTCATGTTATTTCATGACCATCGTTTCCTGTTTTTAGTTACTCCATCATTGGCTGGTTTTGCATATTTTCTTGAACGTGTAGATTGGGATTAAGCTTCAAATGATTTCTTTTGACACGTAGGACTTGAATGTGCATATAGACTCTAATTTTTCTAAACTGCAACTGCTTTTGCTATTGAGAAATATTCAGGATTTAGGAAATATCTAGGCCAGAATAGGCATTAATACATTCAGTATAATATAGATTTTTATAATTTGATTCTATAAAGCTTACTTTTTAAAACAATGTCAGTATTTTATATTTTTTTCTGTTCTTATTTGATTTAAAAAAAAAATTTGAGTAATAATTAAAACACAAGTATTAGCTGTCAACCTGAACTCCAAGTCTAATTTATATATATGGGTATTTCCAGTTAAAATATTCTGAGATCCATCAATGTCTTGTAAATGTAAGCGGTCTTTATGGAATAATTTGAAAAGAAATTAGTTCTAACTGTTCCTAGTAAAGCCTCACTGACTGATTTTTCATGAAGGCTATAGATCGAACTAAGTGATAGATTGTTTTGGTTTATTTACTCTATTTTGTCCTTAAGTTACGTGTGTGTGTGTGTGTGTGTGTGTGTGTGTGTATGTTTTATAACAGCAACCATATGCTTCTAGATTCTCCCTTAACTGAAATTGCTGTGCTTTTGCCAATAATAAGATTCACCTGCTTAGTTGCCACCTACTGAAGTGGGAGAAGGAAAAATTATTGTGTCTTCCATTTATTGTGGCTACTTGTCTTTACTACCATTCTGTCTTCTTAGAAACTCTAGTTCCTTCCCAGGTCAAGCTCCAGCTCTTTTAAACTAGTAACATTACCGGAAAAGAACCACAGAAATTCACAAATCCTAATTACAGTAATTCATTTTTACATATTTTTCAGGAGCAAAGGAATGTCTATATGATATGCTTTGCAAACACCCTTAAGTAAATTGAGAATGGTTCAATACTGGTCTTGCCTTTTATAATTGGGAAGCTTATTTGTGCTTCTATTTACTCAGGTATAAACAGATAATATAATAGGTGTTACCATCATGTGCTTTGGAGCATTAGATAGTATGATTCATGTAAAGACTGTAAGATAGTAATAGGTCCACATAGACATAACTATTTTGGTATTGTTTAAATTATTATTAAGCTGCTAATAAATTGATAACATGTGAACTAAAAACTGATAGCATTTTTTTTTACTTTTTTTTTTTTTTTTTTTGGTGCCAGGGATCGAACTCAAGCCCTTGTGCTTCCAAGGCAAGCACTCTAATCACTGAGCTAAATCCCCAGCCCCTTCTCTACTTTTTTGAATTCATTTATGGGAATTTTGAGGTTTATCAGATTAAGAATATTTTAAATAAATAATTGTGGTTAGCTCCATTCCACTGAGAAGTAGTACAGTGACTAGAAAAACAGATTTCTCAACTGTCCTCCCTATTTCTTTGCTTCATTATATGTGAGGCTTGCTTCTCCGCACATCTTCTCAGCCTCATACAAGAATGTGCCACTAAAGTAATGCACACAGAGTGCATTTACACGCAGATGTTCCAGCTGCATTGATGGTAGCAACCACTCACAGGGGCTGTTCAGGCCAAATTTGCTTTGCACAGTGGGGGTGACTGGGTTCCCTGGGAAGTATGGCTCACTGAGATGCTGCATCTTTTCAGGTGGGAGTGCAGATGAACATAGAGAAAAATACATCACTGTGTCTGATGGTAGAGATGTCAGGGGAGCAGAATGCTCACTAATCACGGTCAGACTGTATGACAAGAGACAATTAGAAATAAACAAGCATATGGAAAGAATAAGGACAGTCAGGGAAGACTCCAGAAAAGATTCAAATTGCTTCAGATCATAGCATGACATCTTTCAAAATGGTTGTGAAATTATCCCTACTGACTTAAATTCAAAACTGGGATCATTAAAATCTGTGAAAGTATTGAACAATATTCAAACGTTTGGTACCTACATAGGAATTTCAAAAGTCAAAAAATGAAGAATTTACCAGGGGTACTGCCGAACAGAGCTATGAATAGGTAGATAACTGCCCATCTCCACCGACTTCCTCTTGTAGGCAGCTAGACCTTAACAAGGAGAATCCTTCCCAGACCCAGAAGCACCATAATTTTCCAGCACATCTCCTATTCCTTACTTATTCAGAAGTATCTCTACGAAATTGAAGTTTTGAGTGTAGATGAAGAACATTAATTCTGAGATTTATTTGGTGTTTGTTTCTAAAAGAAGTGACCAGATTTATAATGCACATAAGAAGTTATTTCAATTCCCAGAAGCTATGTCTAGTCATCACACCCGTGTATGATTCCTGGCTGGGCATTAGTTAAGGATATTTATAAAGCAAAACACATCATTTCTGTACATGAATGAAAATTACTGTTTTCATTTTATTTTCCCAAAGAGGACTTTTTATATCTTTTCAAATTTTCCTTCTTTTTTTTTTTTTTTTGACTGATGGCAAGCACATACAATAATTTTCAAAAGTCTGTCCTTGTCTGTTGGAAGTCCATTATATACAAATATGAATATGTAAAAGAATGACCAAGTGAATTCACTTTTAGTTTAGGAAAAAAAATGGCATCCTTCAATAAGCTGAATACATTTAGCGTGTGTATCAACTGTCGTTTCCAGTGGATATACTAACAACGCTGTAAGATAAGCCTCTTATTGATTTTTATATGCCTGAAGGCTAAGAAGTAGTTTACATTTTTAAATTGCTGAAAAAAAGATTAAAAGAATAGTTACTTTGTGTCAGGTGAAAAATAAATGAAATTCCATTTGTGTCCATAAATAAAGTTTTATTTGAACAAAGCCTTATTTATTCATTGAAGTACTATTTGTAGCTGCTTTCCCAGGATAATGGCGGAGTTAATTAGTTGTGACAAAAACCGTATGTACTGTCCAGAAAAAGTTTACTGACCCCAATTATAAGACAAAATAGGAGAGCAGAATGCTTCTTCCTTGTCAGGTTTGGTGGCCCAAGAGCTGATTCTGCTGAACGTTAAGGATGCGAGTAGAATAGAGCATTTGAGTGACTAGATTGTCAGGAAAAGTCACAGGCCTAATTTAACGGGGTTCATGTGATCACCATTTGGGGTTTTCTTTTCCTGTCTTTATGTACATCAAAGCAGGCAAACTTCTATGTTTCACTTTGGGTCTTGTAGGTTTTCTTTTGATATTTATTTTCCAACTTTTTAACTTCATGAAAATTAAGAGTCAAAAGGTAAATCTATGTGTTTTCAAGCAGAAAATTTATGCTTGCTTAAGCATAGGAAAATAAGAGTGTGTCAAGCCCTCTGACGAGCAGGGGTCGCCCATCACACTCATGTTACCGCGGAAGTCCATTAGTGCCGGGTAAAGACTGAGGTCGAGACTGCGTCATCTTCTAGGTACTTACAGTCACTTACCCTTGACCTCCAGAAAAGCAAAGTTCTTGCTTTGAAGAAAGGGTGGAAGTGCATGGAGAAAGGTTAGATTTACATGCCACGGTTACCCAATTACTGGGGCACAGTGCTGAGTTTAAGGAACAATTATAAAACAGACAGACTTCCTATCCCTAAAACCCCTCTACGAAAAGGCAGATGGAGTAAATGATCACAAAAGTCATAGAAAATGAATTTTCAAAAGATCACAGTATACCCAGAGCAGCGATTTAAGAGAACTCAGAGAATGGAAGATACACTCATTTGAATATGGAATTAAGATTTATTTAAGAGATTTATTGTTTGGGTCTCCTGTTTTGAATATTTTAATTCTCTAAACAATGAGTTGTTTTCCAGTTTTCTGTGCAGTCTGTTCACTGAGGGAGAAGGCAGTGAATTTATCGCACAGCCTGACTCCTTGGGTGGTGATGTGATCATAATGGGGCTTATTAGTAAGTATAGCTACTGGCAATCACTGCTATGGATTCACTTGCAATGTGTTGAACAGCAAGTGCTCACATAGATTATTTTCTAAAAATCTGAGAGGCTCTTATAAGGTGACAGCGAATGCTGTTTGACCCATCAAGCTTCACTAACTACTCAGTCACTTGAGTTCCTTTGGTGCTCTTGAGCAAAATACTTCTTGTTTTATATACGACCCGCTGGTGAGTTACACATATTTAAAGACCTTGTCAGAACTTATAGTTTTTCTTTAATGTTTCTTGATATGCAGTAGAAGATAAATGATTCTGCTCTCAACTAGTCAGCATTTCAGTTGATTTTGTCATATTGACAGCAAAGGACTTACTTTGAAACAAACATAAAATGAACACTGTCTTGTTATATATATTTGAAGTTTAAAAGAAGAGCTCACAACACATCCTTCTTAAATTGGGAACATCTACTGTTTTAACAGTATTTTTATATTTACTTTCATCTAATGTTGAAACATCATATATTATTAGCCGACAAAAATAAAAATTAAGATGTGATTGTTTATAATTTAAAATTCTTAAAATGAGAATATCTCACCTGTGAAATCAGTAAGTAATTTTTCATCATCTACTTTATAGTTAATATTTCATTTGAGGATAAACTTTCTAGGCTAGGGAATATAGCTCAGTTAGTAGAGTGCTTGGTTTGCATACTCAAAGTCTAGGAACTGATAAAAAAGGACAAACTCACTTCCTTAAGCATAAATAAAAGGAATAATCCATTATGTAAAACAGGTAATGGAAGTTCCTTATGTTTTAAGAACTGGAATATTTTTATTTAAATATATGTTCCTTTATTATACCTTCAGTTTGATCATGAGTTTACATGATATGTATATAATGTTATCAAGAATAATAATATAGTGAATCCCTAGAATCCTAGAAACACATGGCTGACACAAGAATATTCCTAATTTTCCTGACCTGTGTAATCTTCCTTCATTATTCCTTAACTTCCTGCATTATCCTTAAAAATGATGAGAATCCTATATTTTGTACTTTGTTTAGTTGTGGTTCTTAGCAACTATCGCATTTGTACACATGATTAATAGTGTACTATTATACTATTTCTGATGTTTTTTTAAAATTACTGCTATAGGTAGTAATTAGGTAATTGCTAGTTGAAGATTTCACAGTTTCAAGTAGTTGTAGATTACTCATAGCTTTTACCTTTGTAATAATAGTCCACAATTTGTTTATACAACTGTTTACTTGTCCATTCCTCTCTCTGTTTATTTTGGTGGTTTCCAGATTTTTGCTGTCACAGAAAATTAAGGCTACAAACATTGCTTCCTATATTTCATGGACCAAATATGGAAGACTTTCTGCTAACTGGTATTTGTGACATGCTTGCATATGTGCTTCATCCAGTATATACATGAAACTACTTTCATATTCTGACCAGATTCTTTTATCAATTTTTTCTGCTATTTGATATTAGCAGACTTACTGATTACTGCAAATGTAGGGAAAAATGAAATGTTGTCTGATGTAAATTAAGTTTTCATTGTGTTTATTACTAATTATATTGAGAATCTGTCTCTATGTCTTTTAAAACATGGTATTTCTGATGTTAATATCAATTGTCAAATTGGGTGGTTTAAGTGCCCTGGGAGGATTAGTAAAGCGGACTGCTGGGTGTGTCTGGGTGTGTCACAGAGGCGTGACTTTGGGTATACAGCTGGTTACTTGTTCCTTCCTCTCTGGCACTGGTTCCCTGCTCTGCTTCTTGACCACCGTGAGCTAAGCAGCTTTACTACACCTAGACCGCACCTTTCTGCTGTGATGTTTCTGCCTTGGAGTCAGCCAACCACAGACTGAATTTCCTGAAAAGGTGAGACAAATCAACCTCTCTTCTTTTAACTGTGGGTTTTGGTAATGAGTTTCAGACCGGAAAGATGAATATATTATTTCTTTATATAGCACCTCTTCCTGTAATTTTTTGTCCATTTTAGATTGCACTGTGTTCTTGCAAACTTTGCCTACGTTTTTCTTTGGACTGTCTGTCCTTTCAAGCTCTAGTATATTGAGGCAAAAATCTCCAAGTACCGCACCAGATGGCTGTAGCAATAGCTTTGACCTTGTGTAAAGGGTAAAAATAGCATGTAAATTCAGAATTAGAAAGACTTTTCTACTTCAGCCTTGAAATATGACAATGCAATAAATGTGAAACTCTAAGGAAGAAGGAAAGTTTTAGGACTAGGGAGACAGCAGTTTCTTGGGTTGTCTATGAACTAGAAGTTTATCGTTACAATTTACAGAAGATATTAAAACTAGATATTCAAGCTCAGTGAAAAGCCATGTAGGAAAGTTAAATCTCAGAAAGCCTGAAGGGCTGACAAAGAATTACCAAGTGAGAGGCTAACTCACTAATATAAAAGCCAGGCTATCGGCCCTATTAACGAGGATCAGAGCAAGGACCCAAGTGCAAATGTTAACCAATCCAGAGAAAGCAGAAGGAGACAAGGGCAATAGCACAGATATCAGAGTTAGGCTGGTTCTTGCTACCGGCATAACAAGGCGAGTGAACGGGGTAGCCCAAATCAAGGGGCCAAAAATGACAGGCTTAAAGAGTCAAAGCTTATGTACAGGCAGAATGCAGTCAAAACGCACAAAGTCCACAAAAGCAAAATGTAGGTTTTGAGAAAAGCGTGCCGGTTACACCATAGTGCTTTTATGTCTAGGGACAAAGTGCATGAGTAGATGGAGATTTGAGAACTCTCAGGAGATGCACAGGTGTCAGTGACGCTGTTGGTGATAACTTGTGGAGCTGAGGGCAGGATCAGAATGTCTGTGAAGAGCACACAGTGAAAATGGAAAGAGGTTGTGGAAATGCTTGTACTTGTTGCCTTGGCAAGGAAACAACTTATACGCTATCTGTGCCCCATGTTGCCATTGCTAAAAATAAAAAGGGTTCACAGAGTGTTAATCATCTTGAACAACACGTTACTTTAAATCCCATCAATTAAAATACAGAAAATTTTCCAGGACTTTGTGTTAACCTACATTTTCCCTGAGAAATACCTTAGTAAAAAAAAACTTTTTCTACTCATCAGGTGTGAAACAGAAAATATACAGCTATATAATTAAATAGATACCATGAATCTAAATCTAACAATGTAAAGCTGCCCATATTGCGCTCAATCCATAATGTACAATAGTATTAAAAGGCTATGTTATCCATTTTACATCTATTTTAGCACATATTAATTTTACAAAATGTCAGGTTTCAGTGTGACTTTCTATACATGCTTATATATGTTAATCTTGATCTTTGTAATTCCTTTGCAAACAAAATCACAATATACTTGACTTTTAGTAGTAACTATTGCCAAAGAAACATAAAATGTACTTGATTTCTATATTGCCGCACCATGTTTATTTGCATTAAGTCACTAATCAGGATAGACGGTAGAGTTGATTTAAGTTTTTTAAGTGAAATCATTAAAATGCTTATCAGTAATAAAAGATTTATTTAATATTCTTGATCCTTTCATCATGATCTTTTTATCAGAAGAACAGGTAAGCAATGAGGATATAATATTGGACAATTAATTTCAGTGATAAACACATAAAACAAGAATGAATGAAAGAATTTTAAAGAAAAAAATGGTGCTTACATTTGTCTGGTGAATTTTGAGTTCAAGTTCTAAGGCAACTCAAGTGCTGTTGAAAAGTTCTCTGTCTCTTTCTCTTCTTACTCTCACACCTTTAAGTAATGCATAACATGTTTGGCACTAGATTGTAGTGGATAACAGCACTTGTTTTAGAAACTATAAATCCATGTATAACATAGTCTTCTGTTGAAACAAAATGTCATGTACATCTCGCTGGAAGGGTTTTGGGTGTCTCCTTTCATATTTGTTTGTTGTTTTCTTCTTGTGGTGCTGGGCAGTGAACCTAAGAGTCCCTGTATGTTGGGGAAATAATCTTCTAGTGAGCTCCATCTCCAGCTGCCTTGCATGTTTGTAATTTTATTTTTATTACTGTTTGGAGTTAGAAGAGATCAATCTGGTGCAACCTCAGAAAGCCTGCTCATGTGACTGAAAGCAATTATTTCTTCCTTCTTACTTTTTAGCTTTCCATGCAATCTTTAATAAAGTTGCTCTATTTTCTAGGGTATTCTCTGTCTCCACTTCTGCACTGATTGAATATTCACTGCTATATTTTGTTTCTTTTATTTTTTACAACAAAAGATAAAAAAACCCCAAATAATCGCATTTATCAAAAGGAACTATTATCTTCCTGGGAGCAAACAAAATTGTATTTACTGCTACAAGACTGGAACATATACTTATATTTAAGTCTATAAACATTTTAAGCTTTCCATTAGAATAATTTTCCTAATAAATTACAAAATGCTCATACAGTGCACTTAAAATTTTTCAATCGGTTTTTTTATATGTTCCAAAATAGTCTATTATTATAATTAATTCACTACCCACTATCAAAAATATAATCAATTCAGTTATGCCCAAGCTAATTTTGATGGTGAAAGAATCCTAAATGGGGTAGTGGTTATATATAAAGGACAAGCTTCCCCATCCAAAGCACGCATTCGGAACCTCTTCTCTAATTGCAAAGTGCCTGTGTACACTTCCATCAAATTGCATGTGGGGAGCCCAATATTCAGTCTCCCACTAAAAATCATGCACGTCTATGTATTGAAAAAAGAAAGCATCACCAAATTTATCATCATAAAATATGGTGGGAAAGACCTTTAAAAATCTCTCATTATTACTGATAATTTAAATTGTAGAAATTGTGCAATACAATAAAGTATAAATCAAAAGGCTCTACTTTGAGTGACTACAAAATAAAAATTCAAATCCTGAAAGTAGAGTTAGAAGGTTACACTCTGGGTAAGACCGGTAATATTAATTATAAAGTAATTTCATTAATGCTGAATTTGCAGTATCTCAATTCGCACAAACTTGGTAGTTTGCTCAAGATTTTGCAAAGTTGATTTTCGAAGAGTAACGCGTTCCTTAAGACCTCCTTCTCAGAAGCTCTTCCCAGGCCTTGAAAGAATAAGGATTCAGCATTTTCCACTGTAGCGTCCAGATTCTTTGTTAACTCTTAATTTGCCTTAATAGGTGAGTAATACTGCAGATAGTGGACATGTTTGTAAAGAATTTTAAGTCAATTTTGTTAAAATATTTTCAAGTGACTAGTTCAGTAAATTCTGTAGGATCAAAAATGTCATATGCTATTTCGAGGTTGCTTTTAATTTTTACAGAATTTTTTTCATTAAGAAAATGATTAATACTATTAGTGATAAACGTCAGTATGAGTGAACAACAAAGGATTTACTCTAATCCTCTGACCTTCCCAGATGAAGATCACACTGTGAGTTACTCCAAGGAGAGGTGGCAACAAGCAGCTCTCACAAAAATGTATGAGTATGTGGATTCGGAGAAACAGAATATCCTAGAAATGAACTGGTTTTCTTGAAAGACAAACTGGATGGAATATATATGTATAGGTATATATAGATTTATATTTATATACATGCAAAAGGAAAGTTAGGAGACTACTGTAAACAATCGTTCTGTTTTTTTTTATCAGTTAAGAATATTATTCTTGGGGCTGGGGATTTAGCTTAGTGATTAGAGTGCTTGCCTTGCAAGCACAAGGCCCTGAGTTCGATCCCTGGCACCAAAAAAAAAAAAAAAAAAAAGAATATTATTCTCAAGTTGGATCCTATGTGTTTTGGCAAAAATCTGTCATGATCCAGTGACATATGAATATTTGATAGGTAAGACCATTCTCTCAATAAATTTAACAGTTACTAAATCTAATTGACATTAAACTTGGTGGTAGGGTTATTTTCTTATTTCTATAAAATGAGTTACTTGCAATATACTCTTTATATTTCTTTAAGTGTATACTTTTATTTCAACAGTAACAATCAAGTTTTGGTGATATCTTATTATAAGCTATATAAAATGACTTAATAGCACATAAAATTGTATAATACCTGATTGGCAGTATCAGCATAGCATCAACATAGGGTTGACTAATTCGGGACTGAAAATACATATTGGAATCTTAATTTTGTGATTTTCTTTTCTATATCAAATTAATCAATGCAAAAACAGAATGTCCATTTCTATTTCTACTAACTGTAAAATTTAAAAGCATGTTATTAAGCCAAAGTTCTTTCTCAAAGTACTCATTTCTTTTTGTATTCATTTTATATCTCTCTCTGAACGGTCCTCCTCATGAATTTGTCCCTTAAATGAGGGACACGGAATGTATTTATCCTGTAAATGAGGCCTAAGTTATATTTTAAGAAAGGTATCCTGCTGTTAAAATAAAAAGACTACATGTATTAACTATTCCTTTCATTTTAAAATGTCCAGGTATACCTCTGTAAAATTTTAAACCACCAGCTATTACCCTACACACTAATCTCCATCTTTACTCCTCTGTCCATCCAGAAAACACACAAATCCACAGTGAATTCAAACCTCTTTTTCATCCCACACATCCAGTTTTTGGCAACTCTGGCAATTTCCTCATATTAATATCTTTAAATTCTGTCATTCTCTACTTTCCCTGTTAATGGGTCTGATTTCCACACTTCATTTATTTTCCCCATATTTAATTTTCCCTCTATCCATTCTGCATACTTGTGTTAATCTTTTTAAAATGCATCATTTTATATCAGTCTATATATTGATAAACACACATACACACACACACGCATGCATTTTGCATGACATATAAGGACTTTAAATCCACAGCCCCCACCGCTCTCCACTGCACATATCTCCATTATGTTCTTCCATGATCCATTTTGCTTTCTGCTGCCACAAATGTCATTCAGATTCTGTACTGTTACGCTTCTAATTACTTCTACCAGAGATTCAGCTTTCTGGTTGCCTCTCTCAAAACTACTTCACTGGTCTTCAGTGACACCAGGTGTATCTCTGTCTTGTCATTGACCACAGTCTATCTAGAATAATAATCTGCGTGCCATTCCTACTGTCAGATCTGATAGAACATGTTGAAGTTCAGACTGTGTCATAGACATCTATCTTCATGACTGCTATAATTTTCACTTGATGAATATTTTTTAAATGAATCATTAGAGAATTCAGTAATTATATCACTGTTAAAAATTATTCTGTAGTTCCAGCATTATCTCAGTATCCCCAACATTCTCTGGCAGATCAGGAACACTAATTTTCTTCATCTGAGAATAAAAATAATTTTGGTATATTTGGATTTTCATTGTATATTGAATGCACGAGATAAAATAACTTTATAGTAATTTATTCAGAATAGTTGTTTGTCTTAAAAATGAGTATTTCTTTATGTAACTACCTATTCAGATATAGGTGGAGAGAACTAGGTTGATTTTTTTGTGTCAAAGGGAATTTTGCATGAACATGTTAGGTTATTGCCCCAGAAAAATTGAAAAATATTTAGAAATTCAGTATGAAATTTCCTGTGAATTGTTTGGACTTTTAACTAAACACATGGTGTTTAGTTGGTGAACATGCTTTTAAGCAAGTCCAAACATCAAGAGTTAAGGGATTGTGTGTTTCCTTAGTGCTTCTGGAAACAAAAACAGATAATTTTTTTTAAAGTAGGAAAAAAAGAAGAAATAAGAAATAGATTTAAACTGGTAAGGTGAACTATCCATTACTATGACTTCTAAGCTCATAGAATTTGTAAAGAATGGGGGGAATACTATTTCTCTCTTTTTTTTTTAAACATACTATCTACTCTACTCCTTTGTCCTTATTTACACTTATGGTTTCTCGTATCAGAGAAACAATTCGACGTGTACTGATAAGTGTCTGATTTATTTCACTTAAGAGTATGAGATAGTATTCAAAAGAGAGGAGAACTAGATAGGGAAAAGGAGGATAAAGAAGAAGGTTAAAAGAAAAGTAAGATGAAGGGGAAAAAAATGGAAAAGTGTAAATACACTTGTTCCAAATAGGGAGGGGTGGGTGCATGGAAGGGAGGGGAGAGGAAGGGGGGAAGAGGGGGGAAAAACCAAGATGTATCATGTACAGGTACAAAATAACCATGTTGATTATGATCATTATGTATACGATGTACCAATACGTGTTCTTGGTAAAAAATAAAAAACATAAAATAAAATAAAACAAACAAAAAAAAGAATGGAGGAAATGCGCTGTAGAACGCTATTATGCTTTCACATCCATTCTGATAATCTGAGGTTAATTCCTGTTTCTATTCAGACTGATTTAAATTTAGGCAACTAAATATGAAAAAAATATCGTTAGAATTCTGGTTCTATTACGCACTAGTTGTACTTACCTTTGTAGGTTTCCTCTATCTCACATGTAAAATAGAGAAAATAATACATTATAGAGGAATATTATAAAAATAATGTAATCTATGTAAAGAACTAAACACAACCTAGAATACATAAGCATTTAATATAGATTTGCTTTTTGCTCTAAAAATAAATCCTCAGCAAAAATTCTATCAATTATCCGATTATCCAAGAGCGATAAAAAAAGTCGCTCTTTTTTAGTTAAGTGGTATTGGTTTGAATATATATGAAAATTAATTGGTCTACATTTTCAACAGTTTAAAGTGAACTACTTTTATTGTATTTGTTTCTTTCTACCATTATGTACCTCTGACCCTGCATCAGTTGACAAAATCTATAAAGATGAATATTCTCCAGATAGTCAAAGTCAAAATTTTATTTTGGGTGATTTTTTGGTATTTTGTTGTTTCCAACCACATATTTGAGCATCTAATAAGGGAATGAAATTTCAGAGCTTTCAAATATGATATACATAATTAACATTTTGAAGAAAAATATCTGTTTTTTACAAGTCCAATATTCTTATGAATCATTTGTAGTAGTTAAAAATATATTCGATATATTTATAATTTATATATATTAAATATATACTCAATATTTTTATATATATCCACATATATGTCTCACAAAAATCTTTATAATTGAAAAAGTAATAAAATATTCTTCATAGATTAAGGTCAATGAATAAAATCTTTAAATTCAAATTTCGGTATTCTCAAATGCAATGCTGATTATTTCCTGTTTAATAAGTATCACTAAGTGTTTGAATTAAATAGCTGCACATTAATTTTTAAATATACAACTATCATATGCATTCCATTTCAATCTTGACAATTATTTTCCTGTAGAGTCTAAATCAGGAAATGAATGCCATTAGGCTCAACTATTGTTATGCTACCAGCTGCAGCTGCATAGTCTCAGAAATAGTGCTGAGACACTGGAAATTTCACTGTAGAATATTTTTTAAAGGTATGGAAGTTGTCTGAGAGTTCTAATAAGTCTTAGTCCAAAAGGTATATTTTGTAATATTTTGATCTGCAAAAGGTATATTTTGTAATAGCTTTTACTATATGACAATAGAATAGTTGGGGAATTTCTTTATCATGGGTATATAAAAGAATATTTTAAGTATTTTTTTATTACCATACTATCCTTTCTTATCTTTGAAAATGGTACAGAAAAGATGTAATTAGTACATATTCATAGTACATGGTGTTTATAGTCCTTGTGGGGAATTGGTGCATTTACATAACACATGTATATAATATATCTTACTTTCTTTTTCATCCCCTTTCACTTTCGTCTCTCCTCCTTCCATGCATCTGATCCCCTTCTTTATTTTTTGTACATGTTTACAATACATCATGTTTACATTCCTCGTGTGGAGCTTCTGATTTATTTCACTTAAAACTATGTTCTCAAGGTACATCCATTTTTTCTACAAACGACTCATGTTTATCATACTTTATGGTACTCCATTGTGTACTCCATTGTGCATAAATTTCACATTTTCTTTATCCACTTGTTTGGTTTGGGTTCTGAATGTAACATACATGTGTGTCTATGAATTTGTGTTTATAAAACCTGTCCTGTTAAGGCACACATGGCTTGATGAACACAGGTAAAAGACCAGAATTGTTATGCATGTTGAATA